>MU883427.1:0-14058 GCA_036418205.1 Ostertagia ostertagi | reverse complement strand
CGTCACAATTTCTGTAGTTTTCTCGGACGTCGTTCTCGCCGTTGTCACACCAGGTGGTCCTTCTTCCTTTGCAGTTACACACTGGAACGCAGAAACCGCAGTTTTGTGGATCACTTCTGACTGTGCCTTATACACAAGGTAGAATGTGGAATTTTGATAGGATCATAAAAATATCACCTCTGTTGTTTGCGGTGTGGGTTGACCAACAGCCGTAGACACCTCAGCCTAGAAAGAGGACAAGTAACAACAACGCTTCCTTATGTACTGCCACATTCTGAACTGGGGAAGTGTGGAAAAGCTGCCACAAGAGCATTTGCTTTTATCTTTTTTGCACATCCCAACAAATACTAAGCTGAATCATTGGTTATGTCCAATTCTCTTCGAATTCTGACGAGAAATTTGTTTGTGTCATTCCGGCGTATTGTTTAGCCACTAATACCAAGAAATATGGCCGTCCATGCTCGTTTCTGAAGTATCAATGAAGCCGTCCTTTTTGAAGCCACCGTCTACTTGAAGGCACTGGTCATAAATCCTTGTATTTCTCTTTGAGTAGAGTGAGGAGACGGGAACCCTATGCATAGTGGCGGTGGTACTGTGCGCCTGAAAGTGCACGGCAAGGAAGCCAATGCTCTAACTCTACCGCTGCGTGCGCTGCCAATGTATAAAACGGTAGCCAACATTGACCTCACCTTGGTTTGATTTTCGACCGAACTAACGAACCATACGATCACGATCCTTGCCCTTGAAAAATTACCCAAGATCTTCAGCAAAACATATTATAGCGCCAAAATATCACATTCGATGAGAAAAACGACTCCTCATCCGTGTCTCGGGCGGGGCATTATGGTGCTTCAAACAAGCTATGCTATAAGGTCCAAAGAATATGTATCTTGTCCGCTCCAGGAGCTTCTAGAAGCAATTGCGCCAGCTTGTAGTGAGCCCTAGAGTTTCTGAAAACCGCGAGTTCCCTTCCGGAATATCACAATTCAAAAGCGGACTAGGAAATCCACGCGAACTGGGTGAATGACAACATGTAGCAACATCAAGCAAATTATCGATAAGCAGAAGTTGTTTGAATGATTCGACAAGTAGTCACTAAATACAAAAAACTAATGAGACAGAAAAAGGCGTCGAGTGGGGCACACGCGGAGGTGCCAGTGGGCACAAGCTCTTCCTCCAAGATCTCCTCTTGAAGTACGGGTAAACACGACAAAAGCAAATGACCACATCATCAGATAATTGAACAACTGCTAAAAGCCTGTTTGAAGCTGTACAAACCTGGTGCGGAACTAGCAACTTTTGAGTTGCCATCAAACCGTACAGCTGGAAAGTCTGCCACAAATACTCCAGTGCTACCATCATTCTTTACAAACAAGCAGTAAATGCAGGCAACAGATCAACTAAGAGCATTTTCGTCACTTGATATTAAAAAACTCCCTCCATTAGTGCTCCAGACGGCCTTCAGATGTATTCGTGGGACAGTCATATAGGCTCCCACGTGTTTATAAAATTGTAGAAGAGTTGAATGTATGTGTGAAAACAGGACACCACTCATGAATAAAAGCGAGCTAACAATGCTAGCAACAGCGCAACGCAAAAAAAGCTCGGTTTATCAAAATGAAAAAAGTGAAAAACCTCCATAAACCATACCGGCGTTGGCGTGGGTTGTACAGCTGTCCTACACCTTTCGGCCTGCAAATAACAGAGATTTCCTCTATAGTATTTGAAAGGCTGTGAACCGCCGGCTAGAACGCCTGTCATAAATACTCCAGTGCTACTATCATTCTTCATAAACAAAAATTCCCTTCACTGGCGGTCCAAACGGCCCCTGTTGTGTGCGTGGGACGGACATATGGGTTGCGAGGTAATTACAGGGTGGCGAAAAATTACGTGCCCCATAAAACACGTTCAAACTTTGATTTGTTGTCCACAAAAATTTCAAAAGTTATTGATTTTATAAAACAACAAACAATGACATTTTATAACTGCAAAAAGATTTGGAGTAGCTGCTAGCAATTGTGATACAAACTCGCCAGGGAGTCGATCCCCTGACCTCTTTTTCGTGAGCCTCGACCACAGCCCCTGCGCTTTTCTGCTTCATAATTCCTTTCAGAGAAGAGTTCAGCAGATAAGGAACACATATTTGAGCTCAGCGTCCCAAGGCGCGTATACACATACATCTCATTTCAATTGGCCGGGTTGACCAAATGACCTTTCCTGGTAAGGGTTAAGGTCACTCCGCACCTAATCGCGAAGCAGCAGTAGGTGCGAATCATTCTTCCCACCTGCTTCACACTCGTAGCCTTTCCACCGGAAGCTCTACAGAACGAGTGTTCATCATATACAAGTGGAACTGGTAATTCTGCGCACATATGCACACCTTATTTCCTCTATATATGCAACACGTATTTGTCCTACCTAATTCGCATCGAGCGATCTTATTCCTGCGTTTTGCTGTTTCTTTCTGTTTGCAGTACTTCACCCTGCATCTAAGTTCCCAATTGTGCGGTCTCCTACTATTCCTCGTTCAGCTTCCTCAGATGTCGCATGTCACGTCAGAATGTCAATAAGCGGTCTCGAGTGAATGTAGATTAAGCTGGACAGGGAGAAGCTTTGAAATTCCCCGAATGGCGATTTCAGTTGTTCTGATACAACCCGACCAGTAGAAACCCACTTAAGCATGAACTCTTACCGTAGGCGTAGGCTCAGAAGCAGTCCGACAACCGTCATCCTATAAAAATAAAAGATAGCGTGGTGCTTTAGCTGCTAGACTCAATGACAAGAATCCTACCGCTTTCGGTGTGAGCACACGAGCAGTCGTGCAGCCGTCATCCTGCAAATAACGCGTTATCAAGTTGATTCCGAAGTCAAAGAGGGTGAAAATGTAGTTCGGGCGGGGCCACCCTATCTAATCGAAGTGGAGTAGCGGAAGGCACTCATATCTAATCAAAGTATAGTTGCGGTGAGGCACTCATATCTTACCAGGCGGCCATGCTCTGCCGCGCGCTCCATTCTGCTGTTGGCGTTTTCGAAATGGGCGCCAACCACGACCATCCCCCTCCCCTTCCGCATGAGTCACCCCCATCACCTTAGCCTAACGCTCGCAAACGCGGTTCTCCCAGCGCGCACTCCCTCGCCCTTACGCCTCCAACCCCGACTCTCTCCCGTCGCACGCTCTCTCGCACTGCACTGCTGCCCCCAACAGCATAGTCCGCGTCCCTCTCTCTGTGTGCTACCTAGCCGTGACACACACACCACACACACACTAACTACCACATTATAGTTTATAGGATCATATCTTTCACAGATTAAGCGGCAAACGGCCCAGATTCGTCACAGCATCTTGTTAAGCCCTTGTTCGCTAAGTGACGAAAACGAATGTCACCTTGCTGGTTCTTCACTCTCACCAACTCTCCTTGCCATACAAGCCCTTGGCGAAAGAGAGTTTCAGGTATCTGATTTTGTATGAACTCCCGGGTTGGTATCCATATTTAATCGTGCACTCAGAGCCTGTGCTCTGAATGTCGATTAGATACGACCGTTCTCCACCTCGATTAGATATTGCCCACTTTGATTATGGAAAAAAAATTTTAGATATTATGAGTGGCTCCCCCGAATTACATTTTCATCTCAAAAGAGTAATACATTTTGGAGAGCAAAGTCTATTACAGCTCATATCTTCGTGAAGCATATTCGGGCCCTAAATGACACAGTGACCTCTAGAAACGGTAAGAAGAGCCGTTGTAGGCAATTTTAGCGTTCATCCGAGATGACTTTTGAGAGCACGGAAAACCTAAAGATAAAGGCCCAATTCCTAGACCTTTGTAACTACTGTCGGTACTGTGTTTTAACTAAATTCTGATACCTTCTCGATCTATTGTCAGCTTCCGGTACTCTGATGAATTTTCCGCGTTTTCAGCCGCTCACACATCTGTGGATAGTGGGTTGACCGAAATAGTATGCTTCTTTGTCAACGTGTACGCCATCCAATCAGGAACATAACCTTGTTCTCTGTTAGTTGACCGCCCAAAATAAATGGGTTCTCCAAGTGCCTTTTGCTTAGCTGTATAGACTTTCACTGATCTTCTCCACCATATCACTCTATACATGGGATGGTAAGAAAGTAACTACTTGGGGTTTTTAAGAAAGTCCTGAGCCGATTTTTTGAAAGCTTGAAAACTTTCGCTTATTGACTGGTACCTAGAATCTGCTACGTGATAGATTATGGCTGCTAGCTGGCAGCCCAAAATAAATGGGTTCTCCAAATGCCTTTTGCTTAGCTGTATAGACTTTCACTGATCTTCTCCACCATATCACTCTAATACTTGGGATGGTAAGAAAGTCCTGAGCCGATTTTTTGAAAGCTCCAGAACTTTCGCTTATTGATCGATACCTAGAATCTGCTACGTGATAGATTATCGCTGTCGATCATACTTCTCCGCAGTAGGTATATATAGCCGGGTTGCCTTCTTTAACTTTAATCATGATGTCGATTCCACAAGAGCACTTTCGAGCGATCATCTTCAATGAATGGCGCTGCGGCACAGGAGCAGTGGAAACCGTCAACATTATCAGCATCGCATTGGGAAGGGACACCACTTCCATCATCAGTGCCAAGCTCTGGTTCGCAGGCTTCGAAGGAGGAGACACGGCTTCCGAAAGACAAGTCAAGGTTGGGAAGCCCCAAACAGTGGAAGACTCCACCGTTCTCGGCGCTGTCGAAGAGGATCCGGAGGTTAGCACCCGCAGCCTTGTGATAAGACTCGGGTGCACCCATCCCACAGTCCTCGGTCCCCTCCACGCCCTCGCCACAGGAAAGTGCCGACTCGATGGATCCCTCATGTCTTGACCGATAGCACGCGGTTCAGGCGGGTACCCATTTGTCAGTTTCTCCTTCTTTGCCCGCACCGAAAGGAGTTTTGGAAGGCATGATTACGAGAGATGAGAGTTGGGTCCTCTACGATTCTAACAAGCACAGTGCCGTGTGGCTCCCTCGAGGAGAAGACCCGCCGACGCAAGCAAAATCGGACCTTCACCCCAAGAAGTGTCTTTCTCTGCTTCTGAGATTCGCTGGAATATTGTATGCTCCCGTAAAGGACATACCGCTACCGGCAGCATTTACGCCAGTCAGCTCCAGAAACTAGCGGACGCTGTTCAAGAAAAACGACCGAGACGAACTTCTGTCCACCTACTCCACGATGACGCCAGGCCCCACATAGCTAAAGAGACCCGTGCAAAATTGGAAGAGCTGATCTGGGACGCGGTTCCCCACCCACCCTATTCCCCTGACATTGCCCTCTCTGATTATCACTTGCTTCGCTCCCTTAAGGCATTCCTAGCGAAGAAAAAATTCACCAAAGTTGAAGACGTTGAAAGAGCGGTCAGCGATTTCTTTGACTTCCAGTCTCTCAGTTCTGGGAGAAGGGGGTCGCTGACCTGCCCATTAGGTGGGACTCTGTAGTGAGTAACAATGGTGATTATATTGTTGAGTAGATTCCATTGTACGCGGAATAAAAAAGTAAAGCAAAAAAGTGTCAAACGGCTCAGGACTTTCTTACCATCCTAATATGTGAATACCCCATGCAGAAAAAAACAAGATTCCATCTGCTAATGAAATGACAAGAATCATACCGCTCTTGGAGTGGGCTCAGATGCTGTCCTGCAGCCCTCATCCTGCAAATAGTGCACTGAATAAAGTCGATTCTGAAGACAACTACAACACTTGATGACACTCCATCGATAGAGTGTAGACAGAAATACGTTCAGCCCTATGAACTTATGTGTAACACACTGGCGTGCAAAACTTAAGGACGGGGGTAACCTTAGTATGATTTCTCACTTCTAGCTAACCTAGGTGGATGAAATTTGGGACATATATAGAAGGAAATGTTAAGTACAGTGCAGAGAGTTACTAATAGAAACACGCAAGGGGCGATTGGAAAAGACACTTTTCTCCAAAGACAGTGACTGAAGCGGTTGATGGTGAAGCTACCCAACTCATAGCAAACCTTCAGAAGAGAGGTAGGCGGTTTTCAATGTGGTGTATGAATGCTACGGACTGCTAAGCATGGTATGCCGCGCGCTCTCATAACGGCCGCAAAGTTGGTCCAGAGATGGTCAAGAGCATCCCTCGAACATCCCGACTGACAATTGCTGGCGTTGTTGTTGGCGCACGAGGGTGCGCTACGGTAGCTCTCCTAAATGCATGGCACACGTGTTCCTAGGAATTGAGTGAGGGAAGCGGACAGGCTCAACCAATCGCCGAAGATCGTGACGTCTCAGAAGTTTTCCACCTAAGCTGCTCGATGCGCCCGCACATTGTTCTCCACACTAAAAAATGGGATCAAACGCACCGCTGAAAAGATATACATAAGAGATGAGGTCAGCGTCACAGCAACCAGAAAGACCAGAAAGCATTCCGCGATCAAGAGCTGGGAGGTCGGCAAGCTCCTGCAACTCCCCACACAACATCGCACTGACTATCAAAACAATCACGTTTCGGTGGTTCTGGGTGTGTTACATAATGTTATACTCGCCATATGTGGGTTAGTCCAGAATCACTGCCACACTCAATTTGCTCTGAATTGAGAAGAGCACGCGTTCCTCCAAATTGGTGGTCCATTTCCAATGTCTCGGCACCTAGCAAATGTTTCCGCCGATACGCGGGTTTCAAGGAACACCAGGTACTGTTGGTCGAACAGGGCCATCCTATGCGGTCACTGTGCCACTGTTGAAGCTGGGATTACATGCCTTACAATCCTGATAAATGTTTTTGCAACTGCAGCCTGTGACTGACGTGGGTCCATTCTTGCCTGTTGCAAAAGCGTAGCAATCACCTGCTGTTGCGGTTGTTCGTGATCCACCATCTCCTCTTCTGGGGCAGCAGTGGCTGTGTTCATATTGCTCCTTATGCGCACAAAACAATGCTGTGAGCAACACAAACTCCTGGACCACACTCGTACACATCTTCCTTCTTCCAGTTTCCCGGTGATTCTTCCTCGCGTGAAGTCACCCTAGTGTTGTCTCTGAGACTTGCTGTAATCAAGAACACCACTACATTCCACAGTCACTTCTCCCTGCTCAGTACACTCCCTCTTGTCCTGTCCCACCAAACCCCTCGTTCTGCGTGGCCAGTCCCTTTTGGCTCCAGATTGAAGCGGTCCGTGTGACATATGAGGCCCACTTTGTTGTGCACGACAACAAGACTTTGGCATCATACTCTCAGGGTTTCTTCCAGTTCCATTGAGCTATTGATAATTATGCCATTGTATCCACTTGGTCAAGATGCCGCTTTGTCTCACGTTCATCGACTTGAAGAAGGCCTTCGACTCTGTGGAGACAGAAGCGGTCATCGAAGCCTTGGGCAACCAGGGCGTCCCTACTCAGTACATCAAGATTCTTCGTGAGCTCTACAGCAACTTTACGACCAGAATCTCACCATTCTACAAGGAGGTCATCATCGACGTCAAGAGAGGGGTTCGACAGGGCGACACCATCTCGCCCAAACTCTTCAGCGCCGCTCTCGAGAACGTCATGCGTCAACTGGAATGGGAAGACATGGGAGTGAAGGTCGACGGCCGGCAACTACACCACCTTCGTTTTGCTGACGACATCGTTCTTATAACGCCGAACATCGAGCAAGCGGAGCGAATGCTGGCTGATTTCGACTGCGCCTGTGGTAAGGTCGGTCTACAGCTGAACCTAACGAAGACGATGTTTATGAGAAACGGATTGGTTCCTGATGCCCCATTCACGCTCAACGGAACGAACATCACCGAATGCTCCAGCTACGTGTACCTAGGTCGGGAAATCAATATGATGAACGATGAACGATCTAGCTCCAGAGCTGAGCAGGAGGAAACGAGCGGCTTGGGGAGCGTATAAGAACATCGAGGGAGTAGTGGCCTCAGGCGCTTATACTCAACGCGCTGTCGAGAGAAGATTGCTAGGATGTTAACTCCTAATACCGATGGTCAAAGTGCAGAGGGGAATCCGGAGTGCCGAACTACGCCAACGATCGAAGATCAGGGACGCTGTTTTCGCCAAGGAATCGAAGATAAGGTGGGCCGGACACGTCATGCGATTTTGCGATGACCGTTGGACCAGAGCGGTTACCGACTGGATCCCTCGGGACGTCAAACGAACACCTGGACGACCGCCGGCCCGATGGTCAGACTTCTTCACGAAAGCTCTGAACGAAAGGAATGAAGGACATCGTGTCCCTCGAGCGAGGAGGGTCCACTGGACAACTCTTGCACGCGACAGGGACGAATGGAGACGTTGCTGGCGCCCCGCGTCGAGCAACTTGTCGATGACAGAGGACCGACATGGTTGACTAGGGTGATCTCACTTGCCGTCTTAAGGCATCGACCGTCAGGTGATTTGATATTGATGTGTTATTTTGTTCGCCACACTCTACAAGGTGCAATAGGATCACTTTGAGATGAGGAAAAAAGTCAAAGGATTTCAAAAACACTAAATTTCCCTTAAGGAGGCCGCCGTAGTACGACGGAGAGACACAGCGCTGCGAGGAGAGGGAGAACGCGAGATAGTACGTCATACGCGAGAGGACGCAGAGACCACGTATGCCGTGGTGGATTACGCTGGCAGCGCGGGCAGCGCGGCGGAGCAAGGCCTTAGCGCCATTGCCGCGCACTTTTGGGTCGCGATAGTGTCGCGCCCTTAGTGCTTGGGGAGCCCACTATCGCACCCTGGGAAGAACTCCTGCGGTGCCTAATCCTGGCTCGCAGCTTTGAAGGCAAAGGTAGGGCTCAATATGGGGGGCTACGGCGCTTGAAACTGAGTATAGAGATGCGAAACGAACGACAGTGGGAAGGGAGAAAAAAGAAAGTCTTTTCCTTCTAGGCGTGAAAGGATGCTGGCTTGGGAGAGACTGCGAGTCCCGAAGCGGATTTTTGCGGAAGTGCCGGGCGCATTGCTGAGCTTCTTGTGGCCTGATCGTTGATAGCAGCAATCGACTGATTTCACACGTTAGCTCAGCCACTGCCTCACTTCCGGAAGGTGGGCTTGGCGTAGCGCCTGGGCAGGCGGCTATAGCAATGCTAGACAATGCATCACTTGGGGCTTTATGGACATGCCGTTTGAGATTCGGAGCGTGGCATCATCTTTAAGGGTGCGACAGAGATGATTGAATGGATCGGTTCGGTCGCCTAATCCTGATCACTGCCTTTAAGTTTTGCCCACCAGTGAACAGTAGCGGTCAAATGTGTTCGCCGAAACATTTTCTTGTGATTCTCTTTTTTTTTGCCAGAAAAATCAATGGTAGCCTTGGAAAATTTTTCATTTGAACCTGATTCTTAAAGACTTGAGGTTATGAAATAGAAAACGGCTAAGCAGCCGCAGTACGGTTCAATCTTTCAAGGGTGTTGCCCCAACGGGAAGAAATAATGCATTAAAAATCGTTCCGGCAAACACTTTTGACCGCTACTGTATATGCCGACAGAGCTAGCTGTAATCAACTGATTCATAGAAAAAGGGGACGTTAGAAAACTTACCGCTTTTGGTGTGGGTTGCACAGCTGTCCTCGAACGTTCACTCTGAAACATCGAAAACTTCGTACTTTAGTGAATTTAATAAGAAAATAGGATGTCTTCCGTGTTTACGAATTCGCAGTGAAACTTGAGCGTTTGTAGAAAAATCCGCATTCAACAGAAGTGTGGAAATGTGGCACTGAGTAGTTTCTCGACTAAATGAAAGAAAGGGTAGAAACTGTTGGAAAATTACTCGAAGTCAGGTCGTTTTCCTTCGAGTCTAGCGCTGGCATGAGGTAAGGGAAGTGACTAGGCCTCGCAGAGGGACAAGCAAAACGAGAGCTGAGACGCTTTGAAGGTGTATCGCCGCTTGGCACAAATTGTCCACTCTGCTGGATCCTATAGTCCCCGCGGCTCTGGTCATCTAGTTACTTGAGGTCCAGTGGAAGCTCACCGCTACTGACCGTGGTGGTTGACCACACGCGTAGACGACCTCAGCCTAAAGAACAAGTAAGAAGAGCGCTTTCTCATTCACTGCACTATTTCGGATCACAGTTTGGAAGAAATTCACTAGAGTACGCTGAGTGCTATCGTGTGAAGTACCACGTGCTTTTACCATTGCACATGCGAACAAATACTTAGCTGAACCACTCTGGATCATGTTAAATTTACCATGTCTGATCAAGATTTGCTAGTGTCGCCCTGTGCATGTACGAGGAGTGTATCCATCAAGCCAATCATAAAAAGAAATTTGACCGCTCGTAATCGTCTCTGAATATTGATGAGGCCGTCCGTTTCAAAACCACTGTCTAGGACACTGGACCCTTATAATACCTTTGAGTGAGTTGACAAGAACTCTATTTCCTAGGTTTGGCGACGTGCTGCACGGGCGCAAGGATCTAAAGCATTTTGCTTTAGCGTTGCGTCCGCTGCCAATCGTATCAACCGTACGAATCCATCATGTGCGTCTTCTTGCGGATGAAGTTCTCTTTTCGCACTTTCTCTCTTCTCGCAGCACTGTGTATCCGGTCCACCTAGTTGTCTGCTTTCAACGCGAACTAAAGAGCAGTTCGATCGGCGTGACAGTGCCCCAGGTGAAAATGTCTTCTGCGATCACTCAGGCAAACCTTTTCACTGTCCAGGATATCAGACATGAAATGCAAAACAGACCTTACACAATATACGCAGAGCAAACTAGCCGCACTTCATTGGCTCTTCAGTTTTATCATAAGAATTGAACCTCGTGCCGTGCGTCGTCGATCATTCATAGTGTACTTCTTGATGAGCATGGACACGGTGTGATAAGGTATCATGCACGTGCAGAGTACATTAATAATTACATAACACACAAATCAATACAGAACACACATAGCAATGGAACGGTCCTAGAAGCGGGGAAATGGAGTAAGAATTTCGACTCGACTACGGAAGATGAGGAGGCTCGCTGGATTGACGTGGTGGCAGAAAAATTGCATAGGCAACACAACACGGAAAGTTATTACGTGTACGGCAGCCATCAGTGTCAAACATGTGCTTCAGATAAATCGTTCACATAATTTATCTTATCCTTTGTCTTAGAGAGCCGAAAGAATTACTCTCTAGGACTAAGGATAAGAGACCAAGGAGTGGCCCCGCCAGACAAGCACACATTCGGATCTCCACCATCGCCTTTTCATCACTGTTTTGAGCGGAACTTAAATGAGTCGTCAACGGAAAAACTAAACCTTGCCTCCATCCCCACCACCCCTGATGCCAAGTCCCACTTGCTCCACAAATATAGCAAAAGAACGAGGCATAAACTTTGATTTTGGTTCTAATCCAAGCACCCTGGAGTCGATCAGAAATTCGAATTCCCGCCGGAGAACCATAACATTTGTAGGCGTTAGGGAGTTAACACGTGCAAATGTGTTGAAAGTGTAAATGTCAAGGGGTTTCAGTCAAACTTCTCAGAAAGTTACACGTGGCTCCGCACCTGCCATGCACTTCGTCACAAAAGCAGTTTTGGTTTGGCACACCGTGGCAGATACAGCCCAGCAGATGGGAAAAAACCGCTTTTGGGTGGACGATTTTTACCAGGATTGAAGGCGAGCTGTGCCAGAAAATACGATGAATGCATATTCTGACACTCCAGGAGCTTCTCAAAGCGGTTCCATCAAATTGTAGTGGGCAAGGCTGTAGATGACGTTTTGGATAATTCAACAAGTGGTCAGCGAATACGAGAAAACAAATGAGGAAAGCCGTCTTGCGGGAGCCACGCCCACGTGCCACCGGGCACAGGAACCCTGCCTCCAAGATCACTTCAATGCATGCTGCCTGCGATAAAATTACACTGCTTTCCATCTAAAGACCCATTACAACGAATTGAGGATCAGATAAGTGGACATCTGCTGAAACACTCCTTGACGCTATGTAGAACTGGTGCGGAGCTGGCGAATTTGCAGTCACCCATGGTAGCAGTTCTTCAGCGAATAGGCAACTCATAACTACACACTTCGCAGTCGTTGAGAGACCATAAAGCTACCTGATTCCAAAGTACTACTGAACGCAAAGTGAGTGAGTAGGAGGGAAAGAGTGGTCCACTCTCATTCGATTTTGCCCCTACTGACTACCGCTGGTCCCACTCAGGCGCTACCTTCAAAAGTGTAAATATTGAATACCTAGAACTAGCCCACCATCCAGGGGACCATAACCGCGTTCCTGTGGGGCGACCCTTTAACCTGTCTGTTGCTGAATGCCGTCGAGGGGTCGGATGCAGCTGTACTAAGTCAGAATGGAAATTTGTCCGCCGAGGGGCAAATACCCAACATTGGGGAGCCATCTCCGATCAGGTACTGTGCATACAGCCCTAGGATTGTGCTGTACGATGCTATTGGATAAGAACTCGGGATAGTGCCGATTCGAGATGTTCATGACAGCTACTCTTTTTGAGTGGATGCACGTGAGGAATCAGTGGGGGCCGGGTAGAGGAACCCCTCCTCGCCGAGGTGCACACAGCCCTTGGAATAAAGTAGAGCACTGCTCACAAGCGAGCAGTCTCTTTCAGTACACTGGTTTAAGTCAGTTGTAAATCATCAAGTTCTGGATGTATGTGTAAGAATCGGACATTACTCATGACTCAACCAAACAAAAACGCAATGCAAAGAAGCTCTATCACTGAAATTAAAACAAGAGAACAACAGAGAACAACAACATAAACGATACCGGTGTTGGCGTGGGTTGCACAGCAGTCGTAATCCTTTCAGCCTGCAAATAAAGAGCTTTTTATGATGGCTGTCAAAGAGCTGTAAACGGTACTAGAGCATATGCTATTAATCTTAGGTTGGTCGATAAGAATGCCGTTTTTGGTCCCCTATAAATTTCACTGTAAAAATAATAACAAGGCACACAAACACCACTTGTGTCCCTCATTCTGAACAGCTGATTCTCTCCGTTTTCTCTGCAAGGAATGATAACTTCTTTGAAGAACTTTCTAGCAACTTAAAAAAGTAGACTACCAAAATTTTTTCAAGTCGTTGAAGCTCTTGAATTGTCATTGGCCGAGGCGTGGTGTGCTGACCAGAATGAACGGTAATCGGTAAGCATCAAACCTGCTCTAACTGGCATGGCAGTAGCCTGCCCCCCTCTCGCTCATATATAACATTTTTTGTTATGAAATCAGATGTGCGGAGGAGAAACAGGGGTCATTTCGGAGTCCCCGGGGGTCGCAAGGAGGCGGCCCATTTCTAGACACGATTGTCACCCTTTTTGTGGGTGTATAGCAAAGAGGCCAAATGAGTTTTTCGCACCTAATTCCGGATGGCTCGCACCTACGTTCGGATTGAATTGAGTGCAAATGGTCCACGCTCGCGATGTTTATAGTTCAAGCACAGGGAGGCCCTCGACGGATCCTGGAATATTACGGTATTGTTTAATGGGGAATTACAACCTCTGTGCTATGCTGTAACATTTCCTCGTGTGTGTGTCCCGAATTTTATCGACCTAGGTCAGCTAGAAGTGAGAACTCATACGGAAGGGGTTTTGCACAGCAAGGGCCACTTCTGTAGGAATGATTGATGGAATTATGTTGCAGCAGGAGCAATCACGGTAGCTCGACGGTGTAAAAATAAACAAATAAATAGATAACCGAACAAATAAATAAACAACCAACTAACTAGATAAATTACCAACTAAGTAAATTAATAAAGATAGTTGCTTTTGTGTGTTGGTTTGTCTGTGTGCAAGTTGTCTGTCCGTCCGCAAAATGAAGTGAGTGATAAGGAAGCTCATGGGATAAACAAACCGCTAACAAATCGGGTAGCTACAGGATTTGAGATATCAATGTTTTGCAATGGCATGATTGTGATAACACCCAACGGCTATATAAACACTACTTAGCACACTTTCGGTCATTCCACAAGGTGCTGCAGTGGCAGCTGGAGAGCAGTGGAGAAGGAGGGGAGGATAAGGAGAGGAGGAAGAAAAGCTTACGCAGGGAAGGGATGTTCTGAGTGCACCTCGAGCACGTACTAATTGCACCTAGGTAATCCCTTAACCACAAAGTGTGTATCATTTTCGTGGTCGAAGTCAC
>MU883426.1:0-11660 GCA_036418205.1 Ostertagia ostertagi | reverse complement strand
ATTTGCATGAAAAGATCGGAAGGTCTGCAGTGCAGAGCAACGGGAGTGAGGGAAACTGTGGAGTCTAGAAATACCGAGCATTGCTTCAGTCAGTTCTTACCAGGGAATGTTTTGAAGTTTTTTTTATGGCGCCTTTAAAGCAGACCTAGGTACATCGATTAGTCTTGGACAGTGATTACAAATATGGACACTAAAACTGCTATACGAACTTTGTAAAAAAAAGTTGTGAGCCTTAAAAGTTGCAAAAGAACGCTAATGATGAGGTGCAACCTATGTGGAAACACGGTTGCTTTTTGCCTGGAACTTGTTCTATAAGGGTAAATGGGTGCCCTGATTACGAATATGAGACTCGTTTTTGGCGCAGAGCCACGGCGACTGTGATTCCACCAGGTAAGCTCGCCTCAGTAACGTTTTTTGCCAACTTTGAAGGCTCATAACTTTCTTAGGAAGTTCACGTAGCAGTTTTAGTGTCCATATTTGTAATCAGCGTTCAAGACTCTATCGATACATCTAGGTCTCCTTCAAAGTTCCATGGAATTAACACGTTGACGACAGCGTGACGCGGTAACGCGTCCCACTTTGCGCACCTCGTGGGACATTGTGACGCGGTAACGCGTCCCACCCAAGTCATCCCTTTTTCTTGCGCTTGTGCGACTTATTCCTAAGGTCTTTGTACTCATTCTATAGGTCATACATTAGCATACTTAAAAACCACATGGCTCACAGAAAGGCCAAATATTCTTTAGTTTGGCAGAGTTTTCCAGACCTTACGGATATGTCTGTTCAGTTCATTCCTCGTTTTCTTTTCAATAACGTACATGTTGATAAAAAGGAATAACAGAAGCGAATACAAACCTATTCGTATGGGAAGATATGTGTTTTTACTGAAACAACCACGTCCAAATTAATTTTGGAACCACTAAAGGGAAATTAAGTAAAATTTCCCTTTTCATGGCCTTAACACGTCATTTCGGTCAAACTTCCATTACTGTAACTCCTGATAAGCTAGACAGATCGAACATCATTGAAAACATTTCATCGCATCTGAGTATTGCGGATTTACAACTTAAAGCGAGAGATTACGATAAAGTGCGTATGCAGCGTGGAAGTACATGCACCATTGGAAGCAGTAGTCAGGGGCCCAAGGAAACGAAATGTTGCGTTTTTGTGGTCAAAGGTGCGCTAGTTGCAGCGTACAAGGCTTGCCATTCCTTTCTGAGCCCCGCCACGGTCTGTGCTCCGCCCCCAGCAGCAGCGCCCTTCGATTGCCAATGTGACGAGATATTCCACTTCCAGAGTGTATCCTATAACTTTTCATGGGATGCGTGATCAATCAAAGCATGATGCTTGCTGAAATGATAGAGGCTATCAGCATAACATGTGCAAACGACCTCCTAATTGGTTGCTAGCTCGTCCATTATCGGAGGTCAACGGGCAAAGAAAGGGGTCCCATTTTGCGCCTTCTTGACGGATTTCTTTGCTTTTTTCGCCACTGGGGCATTATTCAGCATCTCCACTTCCACTATGAACCCAGTCCAAACTTATCGTAATCCCTCGCTTAAAGGATTCGTAGTGGGCTGCGGCTCGCAAAATCGCTCTTGTCCCACGCGGCGTCTTTAAATGGCTTGGATTAATTATGGGAAACTGCGCGTGGTTTGTTGTTGACAGTTGTGTTTCTGAGGCAAAAGTCTTGTTCATAACCTTTCATTCTTGAGAAGCTGTGCATGTTATTATTGGCGATGTTTATGGTTAACGGCGCAACCTAGTGCTGGCTCCACAAAAGGCAGTTAGGTTCTAAATGTCTTATGAAATGATTAAAATTTATTTATTACTACAGGGTCCACGTATTGTTCGCCATAGTTTCTTCATGCAAAACTTCCGATTAGGCTACAAGCTAAAGCTGTTTTGTGAGGCTCATGGAATGCCGCTACCGGATCTACGATGGTATAAGGACGGTGTTGAAATTCGTACACGACCTGGAGTTCGGGTAGGTTTATTCGAAAAGCATTCTCTTCAAATTGCTTTACTGTCACCAAACGCTATGCATCGTGATGTCAACTAAGCTACCTTGACGACAGCGTTACGCGTTAACGCGTCCCACTCACGCCACACCCTTTACTTCCCGGAGTTCTTCCCAAACTGTTCTTATTTATTCTATGGATCACATCATAACCCACCCTCCTTTTAAAGAAGGAGCTCGAAGTAAATCCGGTTAGTAGAGGTTCTTAGTAGGCCGATGTCAGACTTTGCGAATCGCGCGATTCGCTAGCGTCTGCGGTCGCGTCGCGGCCAGTGAATCACTCAATTGGCTGGTACCGCAACGCGACCGCGGACGCTAGCGAATCGCGCGAATCGCTAGTAGCGAATCGCGCGATTCGCAAAGTCTGACATCGGCCTGATAGAGTGAAAACTGATAGAATACAACTGAACAGGCTAATCATTTCATAGGCAAAAAACATTTACATTTTGCGGAGGCCGTCGTCACTTGTGGTGTAGGTCTGCACCCAGCGCTCTTCTCGTTTTTGAAAGGGAGTATAACTATAAAGGGTGTGTAGCAACAGAATCGTCCGGAGACCCGCGCTTGTGGTCGCGGCCGCGACGTCGCGACTGTAGTGGACGAGTTGAGCGTCATTCGATTTGAATTTCAAAGGGACGCTAAGCCACTTCCTTCATCATAGAAGATATGGAAGTCGTCTGCGCTCAGCTACACTCGCCGAGCTGCCCAGTTTGTATTTGGTATTAATTGAGGTCGTTTCAATTAGTTTTGGACCTTTGATGGCTAAGGTTTTGGTAGAGTAATATTTTTGCTTCATCTTTCTTGCATTTCCGCTGCTTTCTGACAGTTATCGAGTTTTGATACCTTACCTATTTCTCCCGAATAGCAGTTTCGGAGTTTAATCTTCTCTACCGTCTTTCATTTTTTTGTACTTGTACCATTGTACTTCGAGCCTGAAACATATCCCATTCGCCAAGACACTATTTGCTACTCTGCATTGATAGACCTTAGTGACCTAGATTGGTTTTGATAGAATTTATTCATTCGTGGACCAATCGACAAAGTCCATTATTGCCGCGCCCATCGAAGAAGTGCCGCATTACGGCGCCGCGCAAGTAATCGCGCGCGACGGCGCCACTCGCGGAACGATTCTGTTATACGCTCCCCTTGGCGTCCATAACAGGAAAAAAGAGAAAAATTCGCCATTTCAACTCCATTGCACGATTTTTTGATCACAGTTCCACCGCTGTACATCCGAATAACTTCTACGCATTGAATACTGATGGAGTGGTTGTGCAGCTTGATTTCTGATTGCATGATATCAGCTATTGGGACTGACTGCAAGTGAACTCGTCTTGGTAACAGACCAGTCCAGAACCGGATGCAGGTAGCAACAAGGGATCCATTTTGAGTGTCCATTCAATCGTTCCGTTTTCGCCGGTTTACCTTGACTACCTCATTTCCAACAACGTAAAAAGCATTTATGCACCATCGCGCTCCTTAGAAACGAAGAAGCACATGATGAAAATAAAATGCTACAAGGAATTTCAAAACAATTATACTGAGTTGTAGGTCAAAATTTCTCCCGGCCAGGATTTGTACCCGAATTTCATGCTTTCCACGCAGCTGTACTACTAGTTATATCACCGCGCACCTTTTCACCCCAACTCGGCTTCGACGGCAAAGTTACCATAGCTTGTCAGTATTCACACGAGTAACGCGATGATCCAGTTAACCGACTTCGGCAGTAAACAGCAACGCTGGAAGCTCTATAGATTCTACCATTTTTGATTTTTTGTTTATTTCATGACGATGAAGATTTTTGACGATGTTTTTTATTGAATGCATAATGTTTTTATTTATTGAATCTACAGGGAATGTGCTTAATCCATTAGCCGCCAAAATTACATATTTACACGAGTCTTTGTCGCGTATCTGACACGCTCTGGCATGTTTTTTTGTCATTCATCGCGAATACGCGAGCGTGCTTTAACGCCGTCACGAATGACGCTTATGATTTATCCTTCTGACTAAACCAGATCTAATTCCACATATTCTCGTGCAACATATAAATCTTCTATATTGTTGTTACATATGTATGTTCAATAGCCGTGAATAGGTACAAAAGGCACTCCAAAAACAGGGTGGGCCAGAATTATGAGGACCATGACATTGTGTCGTTAAAAACACATAGTTGCTTGATGTGCTGACGGGCGGGTGTATTTCTATTTGAAGGTGGTTCAGTGGATGGTGATTGGTTAACTCACCCGTCAGCTAGGGGTGCTAGATTTCGCCAGAAGGAGTGAAAGCTCACCTCTTCAGTTCCTTCTCTTCTTCCCTTTGTCCGAAGCGAATAACCAATATGAAACAGTTGAATAAACAATACAGTGAATGAATAGCAAATTGAACAAAAAATCTTCTTCGAGTAAAAACTGAATCCAGTTGAGAATCTGAAGATAGTCAGTTAGCGACAGACGCCCTCACAAGAATCAAAAGGGAACCGCAACAAAGAATGCAAGACGACACCAGCCGAACTCCCCGATTTTCGAAATTTAGGCCGTTCGCGGGTTGCCGCGTATTACGGTAACTGATGTTCAAGCAGTTCGTGGCGAGACCCCCGCTGTCTTTATAATGTAGTTCTTCAAGCACTAACCTTAGTGCTTGAAGATACTCCCGGCCCTGCGGGCAAGTGCTTCCTCCAAGTTTCTGTTTCTTCTGTTTCCAATGGCCCTTCTCTTCTGGCCTACCACACAAGGCCTTATTGTGGCTCCCTTTTCCGCAGTATTGACAGGCTTCTCTTTCGTCGCACGTCCCAATATGGTTCTTGAGGCAGAACCAACATCCGTGTCCACGTTTCAGGATTTCTTTTCTTTCACTTACAATTCGTACATTCGGACAGTTATCGGGTTCGTGTTTCCCTTTGTCTTGACAGAAGACGCACATAAGGGGATTCCCATTATCATCGATTACTAGCGATTTTTCATCTGCATAGAATCTGTCGTTGCAGTCGTTGAAGGTTTCGAGTTTGTTCGATATCGCCAGAAGTACCATTTTATCGTCAACTCTCCTTGGGCTTTCTTGCCTGCTTCTTTTGGGCGGGGGCTCCCTTTCTTTACCGTGCTGGCTGATTCAGAATCTGAATCTGCGGTTTTCAAAGATTCTTGCCTTGTCCGTTTGTTTGACTCCTGTAGTGCCTGGATTTTTACGAGCTGCTGGATCTGTGCTTCTGTGATAATTTCCATTTTTCTTTCAATGGTATCTTTTATCCTTTCTATACCGTCCTGGAGGTCTTTTTCAGCTCTTTGAATTTGTTGCCAATGTCTTGTTTGATGTCCTCGACCTCCTTTTTTAGTGCTTCCAACTGGGCGTCGTATGTGGGTTGATTTTCCATTGTTTCTATGGCTCGTTCCATCGTGTTTCGTAGGTCGTCCAAATTCTTCTTTTCTTCTTCACTCCTCTCGGGTTGCTGGATGAAGCATTTAAATTCTTTTCCAATCGTATTCCTGAATTCATTGGCTAGTTGCGTGAGGTGCATGGCTTCGGAGTCTATGATAGCTATCGTAGTATCCAATGAAATGGGTCTATGGTCAGGTGGTCTGGGCTTGTGTTCGAAATTCCTTCTACTTTGAGGGGATGCGAATCCAGACTCATTAATAACTCGTAGACGTCCCACAGTATTCTTGCATCTCTTTTAAGATAATCGCACACACTAATTCTGTGGTCTGTCTTGTCCAGGCGCACGCTTCCAAAAAAAACTTCTTGTCGCAGTCCTCGCTTTCGATGTGTGTGGATCTGAGCGTCTTAAATCCTTGAGTTACGACCTCGCAATCTTTCAAAATCTTTCCAAGAAGAAAATAGTCGGCCTCAAGAGTATTCTGCAAATCTCTTTCTGTCAAAGCTCTTCTTGAGTTCCTGTATAATCTTTCCATGAATTCTCTGGCATCTTCGTTTGCCGTCATCCTGCAATGGTTATTTTTTCTTTTGATTATCTGGTTTTCTTCTATCTCTGTAATTATTACATTGATAAAAGACTCTTCTATGTTTTCTGAAAACTTTAGTTATTTTGTTGTCGTAGGTTGTAGCTGTGTGTGTTTTGTAGTTTTGTTTGAGTTGGGCTTGTTGGTGGACCTGCGTCTAGTTCCAACGGAACTAGATGGTTTATTGGTCTTCTTAGGGTCCTCCTTGCCGATGTTCTGACTTCTGCTTCCCGCGGTATTCCGTTGGTGAGTCTTGATAGCTTTTCTATTCTTCCCTTCCGAAAGACTTCTACTCTGCTTTTATCTCTTGTGGCCCTTATTCTTCTAAAACGGCCGATGCACCATGTGCTGACGGGCGGGTGTATTTCTATTTGAAGGTGGTTCAGTGGATGGTGATTGGTTAACTCACCCGTCAGCTAGGGGTGCTAGATTTCGCCAGAAGGAGTGAAAGCTCACCTCTTCAGTTCCTTCTCTTCTTCCCTTTGTCCGAAGCGAATAACCAATATGAAACAGTTGAATAAACAATACAGTGAATGAATAGCAAATTGAACAAAAAATCTTCTTCGAGTAAAAACTGAATCCAGTTGAGAGTCTGAAGATAGTCAGTTAGCAATTGTCCAGCAGTTTAAGAAAGACGAGGGGGAGAGTCTCGCCACTGCAAAGGGGGATTAGTAGAAGATTGGTCGAGAGAGGAATCGGTCGGCGTCGAAGCCAGCGACAGACGCCTTCACAGAATCAAAAGGGAACCGCAACAAAGAATGCAAGACGACACCAGCCGAACTCCCCGATTTTCGAAATTTAGGCCGTTCGCGGGTTGCCGCGTATTACG
Organism: Ostertagia ostertagi; assembly: GCA_036418205.1. Lineage (NCBI taxonomy): Eukaryota > Metazoa > Nematoda > Chromadorea > Rhabditida > Trichostrongylidae > Ostertagia > Ostertagia ostertagi. The sequence continues at coordinate 4,858 of MU883426.1, read as the reverse complement.
GTAACTGATGTTCAAGCAGTTCGTGGCGAGACCCCCGCTGTCTTTATAATGTAGTTCTTCAAGCACTAACCTTAGTGCTTGAAGATACTTGATGGGAAAAACAAACTTCAGGGGAGTGTTTGCAACTCTTATCTCAAAGTAAATCCAGAATAGAATTGAGATCTGCCACCTGCCGCGTTAACGCGAGCCTTCAGATGAAGGGGGATGGCGCGTGCGCTGACACGCAACTAAGGCGTGTCAAAATGTTTCCAGGCCCTCTGCTCTGCTTTCTTCAGGGGATCGAAGTTTTGTGGGGCATTTATTTGCACTTGCCTCCAGGGTGTAAAATACAGAAGTCTAGTGATATAAGATAAAAAGTTCCTACCTATGTTACAATTCTTCAAAAGCGAGGAACTCGAAAAATCGCTTTCTAGGGGATTTTCGCTCTATTCTTGGGTGCTTGGTCCTGTTAAAAACACAAGTGTTTTTTTCCAAAAAGATATAGTATTCAAAAAGCTTCTTATCCACTACAGATGTGGAGCTTTTAGAGTGTCTGGCTGGGTTTTTCACATCGAGATTTTTTCATTTTGGGAGTACGAAAGTCGACAAGGGAGAGAGCAAGGTTTCTGCATCTGATAATTGTCCTGGTGGTAACTGTAACTTTCGAGCCTCCGAATTTTCCATCTGTGGTGGATTCCGAACTCATTGAAGAGTTAAACTGTTGCTCATAAGAGCTTCCTGATTCGTTGCACTGTCGCTAGATGCAACGTGCCACAGCCCCTAGTGGGTTCAATTTGAGGACTGACGTAAGGTGATGCAGTTATTTCACTAGTTTCGAGAAGTGCGTGATATTTTCTTTCAGTAGGAAGAAGACATTGTACCCTTTCACATAGTGCACAGAAAAGGAGATGAAAATGTAGCGACTCGAAAAAAAAAAGTGGATATGACCTAGCGCGCACGCGGTCCTCATAATTCTGGACCACCCTGTAGTTGGGTGTGGGCGTTTGCAGAATGGAAGGAAACTATCGCCTGCTTTTTGCCTGAGCCCTTCTTTTCGCAATCATGTCATATGTATAGACTGCTAGGCATTCAAGTTTAGCAGTTGCGAGGAAATTTCTCATGGTGTCCAGACCCCAGTACATTTATTTCTTTCAGGTACGCAATCAAGTCGGCAATTATTCGATCGCTTCTCATTTGGACATCGATCCGGCTCAAATGCAGGACGCCGGTGAATACGAGTGTGTTGCTAACAACACCTACGGATTTCATTTGCAACATATCCGCGCTCAAATGCGTCTTTGATACCGTTATGATAAATCTTATCTCAGTGTGACCGTACTGTAATTATGACATTAATTGTTACGCTGATCGCAGGAGGGCTGAAGCCTTTGAGAGGTGCAGATAACTGATATGAAAAAGCCAGATCGATTAGAAATCGAGTGTGGAGTGGACAGTAGAAGATGCATCAGATGAAAAGAAAATCAAATTGAGAAACGACCAGAGACCAAAGAAATGGAAACTTCCATTCGGCTATGTTGGTTTTCCGCATTGCTGCGGTTTCTGATCGGCGTAGCCTCTTCATGCTAAACGCCTATCCCTGCTAACGGCTAGTAGAACATGGGAAGGAAGTGGGCATGGCCGCAGCGCAAGTTACTGAGTTATTTAGTCTGGCCCTTTAGGGTTGATACTCTTCGCTGCAAAAGCTCATTCGTTATACACCCCTAGAGTTGTCCCATACTGCCCGAGAGGGCCATTATAAACAAGACTGCTCGAATTCCAAAGCCCTTCACAGAGCTAGTGTTATCTAACTGCGTGATCCGTTCTAGATGTGTCCCTCAACTGACGTGCAGGAAGGCACCAAGCTTAAAGGAATCTTCCGCGGAAAGTTCGCCTCATTACCTAGAAAACGAATACGCTCATGAGCTTAGCCACGAACATAAGCGTTAGTTTCGATAATACTAATCCTACACACAAGACAAAATGATCACTCTTTCCGTGGAAGATTCCTTTAAGGTATCGTTTTCTGTGGTAATGAGGGCGGAGCTTTTCCGTGGAGGATTCCTTTAAAATTTTGAAATTGTTCTCCTGTACTATCACGAAAGCTGCTTTAGAGAGAACAGCGAGGCATTTAGTTAAGGAAAACCAGAATCTTAGGGTCAGAAAAGGAATACTCAGCTCATCTCAGTATTATAACTAGAGCTCTGTCACCAACACTTGGGCGTTATCGTTGTGCATTTTAAAATGAAGGTGTTTAGTTGATTAAATACTATCACCGAAAGCAATTGACCCATCTGGATTTGTGTAGGCATAATATAGAATGTATACGGCTAAGTTTACATTACAAAAAGTATCATACGATCGATATGATTAGCCCATCCTCAAGTGACTGGTTTCGTTTATTGCCTATTTTCCTATTCGCAGCAGCTAAAGAAGAAAAAATGCATGGTGTAATTTAATTAAATCTCTTCTTCAACAAAAAAAAAACGATCTCCATTGAAATGAAGTGATAAGAATGAAGGGAAAAGCATTCTGCGTTGATCAGTTCTTTATTCTGTGATGGCTTCTACCTCCATTGAGAATCGTAGCGGCATTTTGAATGCGGCCGGCTCCACATGGTGTGTGCGGACCACACGAGCTGCATGTCAAGGTATCAGGAGGTGTGTTATGCAATACTGACTGCGGAGATGGAGAGCTAGTTTGCGTCTGAAGGGTGCACGATCACCGATTTGCTCTCTGACCCACGATGTGGTAGGCGAGCGCTTTTGGCACTAAGGCACTTCCGCCATTTGAGTGATACTATAAGACCGGGAATCAGATCTTATTCTGTTGATTGGCTTCTTACTCCATTGAGCACTACGTAGCCGGCATTGTGATAACGGGACTGTCATGGTGTGTGACTGGGCGGAAGTGGTGTGCAGTGACAAGTGGCGCGCTCACCACGCGAGCGGTCCGGGGATCAAATCCTGGGTCGTGAGTCGCCCGGGCCAACCAAGCCTTCCATCCCTCCGGGGTCGGTTAATTGGTACCAGACTTGTCTGGGAGGATAAAAACACTGACTTGTACATCGGCTGGCCCCGCAAGTCATTGTATAGGCCACATCGCATTCAAACGCCACTACGAATGTACAAATGGAAGTAGAATGCGTGCCGCATCCCAAAAGGGATTGATCAACGGCAAATGCTTTATCCTTTTCCTTTAATTAGAAAATCATAATGAGATGCTATTTCGACCGTCGAGTTTGCTGTATTAGCAGCTCCTTAAATTAGCTAAACAATCGTGGTAACGGTGAGCCTTTTTGAGGGGGCGTCCAGAGGTGTTCACTTGGTCACGGATCGAATTACCCGACCGCTGCTTGTTGCATTTCCTCTTTCTTCGGATGTCCATTGTCGGCTCTGAGCTATGTTTGGCCTATTCTTTCGAAAACACTCCCAGAATACGAGTCATATTGTTGATTCCTAATTATTTGATATGACCTACTAACTTATTACAAATGAATAACCTTAGCATGAACCATATTTCCTTTTCAAGCTATCGAAATCATTAATTTGGAGAATCATGTTAGATGACCGTTTTTAAGCATCGTTTGCAGAGCAAAGTTGAAAAAAACTGTTCCACCCCATTGAAACTGGGTGATTACGCCGTGCTTTCGAATGTCGTCCAGAAACGTTGTTCTCTTGGAACATGAGTTAGACTAAACAACAACGATTAGTAGCCCTTGCTCGAGTGAGCTTTACAGTAATCAAAATGAAGTTGGTGTGGCTAGAGCGATCTCAAAGGATTGTGAAAATTAGCGGTTCCTTTCCCGTGCTTCACTCCAGGCGTAAATGGTGAAGCCAGACACTGATGGTGAGTCACGTACAATTTCCGTCAACAAGGCCAGGGTTTTCTAAATAAAATTAGCGGTTTCAGAATGAAAATTAAGGCCCGCAAAATAAAACGCGGATTATGACCCAAAACTTCACGTCTTGATTGCTAATCGATCTAGGGACGACGGCGCAGCGGTCGAAGTGCACGGAACCTTTTTCCGAAATCCGAAACAATCCAGAATTCCAGTCCTTCGGACTGCTTCGTGGACAACGAGTTCGTGGGATAGGATAGCAACAGTGGGTTGCTCATTCGCTGGCACCTAGAAACACTCAACTGTGACATATGTAGTGTCGCTTTTTTCGGAGAATTTTTTCTTCTGGTTTCAATATTTTTGCAGCATTTATCTACCGTTCAAGTGAGCATTGTTGTGCTGAACCTGTACTTTATTTCTAGACTTGATGAAAATCTATTGTATTTCGAGCTTGCAAAACGGAAGGTTCAATCGATGAAAAGTAGCCAAAGCGCCGACCACTTCAAACTTGGTTTTCCATTACAAGGAGTCAATCGCTGATTTGCTTCTTATTATTCAAGATCTCTTAATACTCCACTAATAAGTCGTACAACGAATAGTTGCTCTCTGTACATAATGAGTTTGCCCGCAGTATTCGATGGTTGACCGCCGTGTGAACGTATGTAGAATAGAAAGTTTCCACCCTTGTTGAAAAACTGGTGACACGTTCAGAAGATCTGAATAAAGGATAAAGGATAAAGCATTTGCCGTTGATCAATCCCTTTTTGGGATGCGGCACGCATTCTACTTCCATTTGTACATTCGTAGTGGCGTTTGAATGCGATGTGGCCTATACAATGACTTGCGGGGGCCAGCCGATGTACAAGTCAGTGTTTTTATCCTCCCAGACAAGTCTGGTACCAATTAACCGACCCCAGGAAGCCTTCCATGGCCCGGGCGACTCACGACCAGGATTGGGGGATTTGATCCCTGGACCGCTCGCGTGGTGCCACTTGCCACTACACCACTTCCGTCCATTAGCTTTCAATATCTGGTCACGAG
>MU883425.1:0-11342 GCA_036418205.1 Ostertagia ostertagi | reverse complement strand
ATGCCACAATTCAAATGCCACTACGGTCCCAAAATTATGGGCACATATACACAGCAATATATTTTAAGCTTGCCAACGTAGATGTCGATTGAATTTATACATAAATTAACTCACATCATGTACAATAATATGGAACAGCCCAATACCGAAATGTCCTTCACTGCAACGAATGCAAGCCAGTAGTCGCTTCTTGGGTTCGCACACGTTGCACGCAGGCACTCCTCGTTTATTTCTTCCGAGGCTTCCTTCAATGCTGCTTCCAGTTACTCAAAACTGTGATGACGAACGACAGACCTCACTTTCACTCAATGACCACATTGAGAAGTGAGGTGGATACGGACCTGGTGAAAATGATGGCCATTCTTCGGTGTGAGCGAAGTCGGGCAGCTGAAACCGGCATCACTCTTGGATCAACTTGGCTCTGTGGGCTGGAGCGCTCTCCAGCTAGTAGAGGCGTCTCGGGTCATCGGCACTCACCTCAGGTGTCCGGGTTTGTTGATCTTTACCGGATTCGAAGAGCAACTAACGGCCTCTCACCACTGGACGTGGTGTTCCTTCAAACCAATATTGGGGCCGAGTTCGGTAATCTGCAAACAATCTTTCCTCGTGGAGTAGCACTCTAGGCATTTCTGGCAGGAATTTCTGGCTATTGCGGATGCGCTCTACTAAGGAAATTTTTCCTTCAGAAGAGGAGATAGTTAGATGCGTGTCTCCTTAAAGGAGGATTGCACGGAAAGAACGAAGGTCGAAGAAGGGAGAAATCGCCTAGTGGGGAGAGCGGTGAATCTCTTGAGGGTGCGGACAGACACGCAATCGGCATCGAAAGATTTGACCTCGGCGACCTAGCATGGCTCAAAGTTGGCGAGTTCGGCGATCTCCGCCCACCGATCATCTGATCACTCGCCGTAGTTCAATACGTGGCGAGTGATTAGATAGCTGAGAGAGCGTAGTGTTGAAGAGGGCACAGCGATGAGAGTCGCATCAATGCTCAAATCAACGGGCAAGGAAGGGGTCCCATTTCTCGGGTTCTGGGCCGTTTCTCATGGTTTTCCTTCTTTCGTGTACCACTCACCATCCTAGTTAATTTGAAATGGGTTGCTTTTTCCATCGTGAATTCGTCCTTTAAAGGAAAGCAGGCGAAAACCTTCTCATTTTTTACCTTCTGACACAATGTTGGTATCAGAGCTGAGATGGCACTCCTATACATGGTCGACCTCTCTCCATCTCGTCAGGGCCTAATGCATTGGACATTGGTTTCCGTAGTTCCTTGGGTAATCTGTCGAGTAGCATGGGAACTTCAGAAATATTTATATTGCGTATGTCTTTGTTGGGAGGACCTGCTCATGTATGAACAGCAGGTCAAACGTGTAATACCTCGCAGACTAGAGGTAGTAGGAGTTCCACCCCACCAATGAACAAAATTACAAGAAGGCCTTCCTGCAGAAGTAATCGTAATCGTCGGCCAATAAAGTGAGAATAATCAAGTTATTTTGCTGAATGAAATTTTAAATCTCTGTGCCCATAGTTTTAGGACACCCTGTACAAATGGAAGTGGAATGCGTGCCGCATTCCCAGACGGGATCGATTACCGGCAAATGCTTTATCCTTTTTTATATGAATGAAATCTTGATAACCGCATTACCGTGGATAGGGTAGAAGACCTACCAAACGAAACGATGGGTGGAGCTTTATCTCACCTTTTCCGCCAGTGTCGTGTGGAGTTCTTCTCCACTTCTGACAATGAGCCGAACGTTTCTTTGAACCTTGAAATCTCGTCGAGAAATAAGATATCCAAAGGCGTTTCATCCCCTCACTTGGAAAAATCAAAATTTCTCGATACTACATGAGTTGTTGAAGAGTAAAGGTCAATCAAAGTGATCAGAATAAAAATTGAAATCCAATATAAAACTTTTCAGCGCATCTGATCCTACGTTACCGTACCGAACGTGCGTGAACTGTGAATTAAATTCACATGATGGAACTTCAGTGACGTCTTCGTGTAAGCAGCACAGATGTATTGGTAAGTTAATTGAAAACACTATCTATTTTGCAATTTCTTCGCACTTCCTTTATGAAGTTCAGACTAGGAGAGGAAGTTTTGTGAGATGTTCATTTCATTCTTATTTATTAGTTTTTATATTATACAGTGTGAGTTAATAAAAATATAGTTGCCGTCGTTGGTCACCACAGTGGTATTGCCATCTGTATTGGGGAGGTAAGCCATCCCCTTCCTCTGGAACTGGCGAGGATATGAGTCGAAGAACACAGCGACGGCCCCACTGATGCCGTCAAACTTGCTGATACTTTTTGTGATCAGAATAGCCCTGAAGCGCGGAACAGGTCGGGAATGTATGTAGAATGACGCACAGTATCCCATCCTAGCATTGGACCTTTCCATCTTCTCAGCTGAATAAGGTTTGACGTTGCTATGAAGCTCTTCTCGGTCGCCTTTCTTGAATTGCTTCCGCGTTTCTGGAGTTGAGTGGTATGGATAACGGTGGTAGCTGCGTGGCCCTACGAGCAACTTGTGGTGCAGCATTCCCCAAAAGCAGCATAGCGTAATCTTCTTGAGGCGGAAGTCAACTTACGCAGATGGGAACTCACTTCGCGGTAGCCCCCGGCGCTGGAGCCACAGTGATTTGTGGTGAGGGAATACGAATAGGTAGATGATCGTCCTGATTAAATTTAACGATCTTGACAGGCTTGCAGTGGTGCCAGGCGCGGGTGGTCTTGCGACGTTATTCCAAAGCTGAAAACAGCCCTCGCGGGCTTTCCTTACCCATATTTTTGTGGTGAACAGACTAGACCTCAGCATTTTCACAATTTTACTGGTTTATTTGTGAATTGCGCCATGTATTCGACTTTATCTACTGGGATCGCTTATCGATTCAACACGATCGGTATGCCGTGAGAGCCCATTGTACGGCGGCACTCAGTGTTATTTAGCGCCTAGGGAGATATTGTTACCAGTCAATTGACCGAAGGCATGGGAAATCTTGTCTTACCCAGGCCACGATTCAGTTCTGAAGGAATTGACATTCAAACCGAGCGCGTGGCAAAAAGTGCCGCTTCCCCAACAGGCGTCTTTGGCTACTAATATGACACGTTACTTTTTTCTATGTCATATGAAATCAACAAGGTCAAAATACGAAAATCGACATCGGAAGTTACAAGCTTTAAAACGTTTACAGGCCATTTCTGCACATATGCTGCTCAACGGCATATAACACATGGAATGGGAAGAACTGGGACCATACAAATTGTGAGCGAAAAGCAAGGTTGTATAAACGTACACCGATTAGTCACAGTATGTTACACCATACCTTTATTTTTTCAATTATTTACAACCATGATATTCTGTGAGAGGAAAACTACTCGAGAATGATACTCGAATGTATGCTATACGAAGTTATTACGCTCGGAAATGGATGCACAATGAATACGAAGAAGTGATGTGTGCTTGTGAAACGGACAACTGTAACAGGGATGATCTTTCCGCATCAGCTGTGATCCCCTGTGCTACTTCTATGACAGCCTTACTCATTGCCATAGCAATTTATATTGTGTGACAGTTATCCGAACGCATTTTTCTACCTCTGCTCAATTTTCACGTGTCTCTCACAGCCCTTCTGCTTCTTGTGGCCAACCAAACTAGAAAATATTCCTTACTAAATTCCAGCGTATTTATTAAGGGAGGCTGGACCCAAAGAGCGTTAACAACTATTGAGCGCAAACGCGTGGGCGTAAAAGGACTTCGACCCTCAAATAGTGAGAAGCTGCGTCATGAACGATAAGGAACGTTGAAGGCCGTCGGTTTCGCCCGTAACACGTGAGGCCGATGTCAGACTTTGCGAATCGCGCGATTCGCTAGCGTCTGCGGTCGCGTCGCGGCCAGTGAATCACTCAATTGGCTGGTACCGCAACGCGACCGCGGACGCTAGCGAATCGCGCGATTCGCAAAGTCTGACATCGGCCTAACGCGGGGATTGCTCACCATGAGCATTTGCCAACTGAGTATTATAAGGTTTTTTAGTGAAATAAGGCCGAATTTCGACTGCGTACACGACCACGCTTCTCTCTTCTCTTCGTCTGCATTGTGAAATGGGTATTGATTAACACACGCATAATCAATTTTTTATGCGCAGATCCAGAGTGCCAAGTATGGCCTGCCTTAGGCCCTTGTGAATACTTGGCGGAGGATGGTCGACAGTCCATGCTAAAAAACCGTGGTGCTCAGGACAGCCAGCTAACCAATCAAGACAAAAGACTGCACGCGTCTTAGCGTCTAACCCTGAACTATCGTTGAGCTCTGTTGGGCAATATGTATTGAACTCTATGGTGAAAATCGACTCAATCCACCCTCTCATGCTGGAAAAATGTATGGACCTTATTTGAAACTGCGTGCTATTTAACAAGCCACATTTAGCAGACACAGCTGCTTTCATTTCCCGTCGGAAAGGACCCGAGCTGGAAAATTCCACAAGCAGTGTCTTGTCCGCAGGTGAAAGAACTTCTGTTCCCAAAATCTCTTGTTCTATGAACTATCAAAGAAAATTCTCTAGGGCTTTCTTGGACCAGTCCGATTATATGCCTTATTTGTTTACCTCACAAGAGCATGACTTCACAGCTTTCTTCGATCATTGCTTCTAGTCCAGACTGGTCCCATTTCAGATGTTCTTTTTTTGATTTACTTGGCATATCTCACTTTCACTGGTATTTGTTTTGTCATACACTTTTCGTTATCAAATAAACATGAAGAATTGCTTTAAAAAATGTGAAAATTTTGATGAAGCACTTGCCACATATAGCCCAAATTTAGATTTACGGGTATATTTGCGCGGAAAAACTGTGTTAATTTGTGCCACTTCAAGCTACCTTCCTCACCATCGCGCACCAATTCGATCAACCAGTAGATACCGATTACGCACTGTTATAAATAGGAGCTTCATGCCGCCCACTGGATTTCCTTCGGAAACGTCGTACTTGTCAAAAATGGGCACATATGCGATTCGGTAAGAAGTATAACTTTTTGATAGTTGGCAGGTTTTTTTGGGTTGTTCTAGAAGGGTAGCCTTTCTTCAAGTATGCTTCCTTGCCACACTATTGAGGGTCGAATTTTCGAGAACGAGAGGGGTGGGGGGGGGACAGATTTTAGTTCAAGAATGGAGGGAGGAATACTGGTTGGCTTGTAATTAGGTGGGAAGGGGTATCAGGGTGAATATCGGTCGAGGAAATCCTCGACAGGGGGGTCGTACCTGTTGGGCTGGTCCATGGGGGGTCGTACTCTTGGGGGTCAGTAACAGAAGTGGTATCATGGTGCAGATAGGTAATAGGGTATAGCGCAGCAGAAAATGAAAACATCCGAAAAAAAACATGATATTAAATTTTCTTTGCAGGTTCAGTCGCTCCATTCCTCCACCTTCATGAGAAGGGCGTATTTGAAGGCAGTACAAAGAATGAAAGTGCATCCCCGCAAAGAAGAGTGCCACATGTGCGCACGCGCTGCAAAGGCACCTCCTCTGCCTATCGCTCGCTCCTTCTCCCTTAATACCTCGCTGAGAATGACGCTGTTGTTAGGGACCCTGTCGGAAAAACGACAACCGTGAAGAAAAAGCGCTGGGCAAATGAAGTTGTTTTTTAGGTTACAGGAATAGCACAACACACTATGTCTACTACAATACAGTTTCGTTCGAAGGTCCCCATCATATAACACCTTTCAATCGATTCTGCAACTGTGAGTGGAGGAGGGATGCATGGCTTATACCAATACCAAATCGGATGATGACGATTGCTCCTATTCTTATTGTTTGCGTTCAAAGATATTGTTCTAGACACATTCCGAGTGTTGCCAACGAGTCACACTTGCAATGGTGAATGAGGGAGCGGATTTCCAGGTGGCCGGATCCGACCTCGATAGATCCTCGACGCAATTATCTCTTCAACCAAAAAGCTGTAGAAGAAAACTAAACAGACCATCAGGAAGCGCAAACCTTCCGCTTTCCAAAACTATCTTCCCTTTTTCAGGATCTTACAATATAAGAGATATATTGCTCTTGAAGTGGCAAAAACTCGCGTGAAAATTTGGGCCTCCTCGACATTTACTCGACGAAATTTGACAGACCCTATCTTTCTGCAAGGAAGGCTTCCAGAGCAATTTCGATGCTTGTTGGAAACGCGAAATCCAGCTCTATCTAACTCTACCTCAAGCTGCTTCAAAGGTTGTGAAATGGAGGAATGCAACCTTTTCATCGAGGGTGTAGATTCGGACGTTTTTTTTTGAAATTTCGGCAAATCTGACCCAGTGACAATCGCGCCGCAGCTGCCGTTGAATCGGCCTTTGATACACTCGGCTGTTTTGATATACTCAAGCAAGAATCAAGATTGAATCGCAACCCCGTGTCTTCAGGATTTCTGTGCGTTTCTGAACGAACCTCGCCTTTGAGGTCACACAAAGTTAATGCCTCTTTCCTCGAGTCGATATTTCAGTATGTACACAAAAGTATGCAGCGATGGGAGACGTGCATAGATGACAAGATGAAGCGTCCTTAGCATTATTTTGCAGAATTTTTTTTGATTGTTTTGATTTTTTTTGATTTTTGTTTTGCAGGATTTATTTTAATTGAATTAATTTGCTCTGTTAGAGGGGGTCGTGCCAGGATCTCGATTTCGGGAGGGGGGTCGTACCTCTGCGACCCCACGTACTCGACACGATTTTCACCCACTGGGTATAGGCCCTGATGTTTTCAGGCAACTTCCCTCGACACTGCACGTTGTCCACACTGCTCTGATGTGATGGAAACCTTTTGCCATTGCAAGGTTTGATCATCCAACTATGCCAAGAATGAGTATATTCACCGATATCAGGATGAGGAGAAATATAACCATGCAACGACTTAGCAATGCCTGACTGTAAGTCAGGAGAAATCCACTCATTAAGAAGTAGTCACTAAGGATAATGAGCTTGAAACAAGCAGACAACGTTGTAAATACAGCACCGAATTTGTGTCGAAACAACATGAAAATAGATAGTTAATTTATTAAAAAAAACTCGGTAAAATAATTATAAATACAATCCTTACAAAGATCAAGCGTTCGGCGTAACGAATATTGCAAAGAAGCAAAAGAGCTTGAATTAAGGGATAAAAGATAACTAACTGTATATGAGCTCTGTGATGGATAACGGGAGGAGGGTATTAGGAAGGAAGGGGTCGGATACAAACGTATAGCTAAGAGCCCTCGAACAGAGAGCCAACGTCAAAGTCGTATCGAGGGTATAGATGATCTAAAGGGAAAAAAGGATAAGGGAAGAAGTAATGGGTAAAATAATCACTAGCAAGAAGATAAATGTCACACCGTACGCTCAACCTAAACCGTACACGCTTCAATCAGTTATTCGAAACTCGAAGGAAATCGTTAAATCACATGTGATAATAGTGAATTTGAATGAAAACTAGCAATATGGTTGGTTAAAACTCCAAGTAAAGAATGGGTAACAAGGACGTTGACAGGGAATACCGGCAACTACGAGCATATACGTTCAATTTCAACAAGGAATTGGAAATTTTTGCATGGCATATATCACACAGGGCAATAAGACGGTCAGAAAAATAAGGCACGCAATTAAGCTGCTATACAAAAACACGAACATATGATCGGAAATTCAACACCGAATGGAAAAGTCTACTGTTACGGTATTGTATTATTTATACCGAGTAGGAAACCGATCTAAAAGGTTTATACGGAAAAAGTTAGGCATGAGAAAGTATAGAAGGAGCCTCTGGAGCAACACGCTCTAAAACCACGTTCCAGGTCATAACCCAACTTGTATAAACCCTAACAATTACATTTCCTGAGGCTCGCAAATATTCTCACCTTGTAACAACTCTCAGCGATCTCCGGAAATGTGATTGTCATAGCATTTGGTCATTAAAGGTCCATATAAACCACAATATCTGTTTTATGTTGCACTTGTATTCCTTTCGTCACAGCCTCATTCATCCTAAAAAAAAAACTTGCACATTTACAAAAAAACAGAGATGAGTAGAAAGAGACTCACTCTGCCGTCCAGCGCCGTATCTCCTCTAAGGACTCATGTGAAGGTGCAGGTCTCGTGAGCCAGTCAACAGCTCTATTTCCACAATCCTCCAGAAGACGTTTCACGGGACGACCTAAAAGTACCATTGCCACGAAACGAAGTAAAAATAAAACAAAGAGGAAATTCAATACTAGTGGCAGTTGGGATGGTGAGGTCAAGTGTAACCGTATACTAGGTGCATGGTCGGAGGATAGATCGGTCCTGCCCAAGCAGGGTGAAAATCGCTTGAGGAAAAGACAACGGCTCGTCGAGGATTCTTTCACGCTCTCCCACGCGGATGCTCACTCTCGCCAGCTGCGAGCCGTCTGTGCTCTCCGCGCATTCATTCACTCTCGACACTACTCTCGCACGGTAGAGAGCCATGGTCGAGGAATTCCTCGACCGTTATTCACCCTGTGCCCAAGACAACCACGCCTTCCAACTCATGAAGAGGTCACTCATATGACGGGAAGAAGTTAAAAACGCTGTTTAGTAAACACAGCGACTGGATTGCACAAGTCATTGTAAACTATACTGCATTCAAATGTTGCGAAGACTACGAATGTAAGCATAACGCGTGGAGCACACAAAAAAAGCTGATCGCAATGAAGGTTAATAATTGATGGTAATAAAATAGAAATAGAATAGAATTAGTAGTGAAATTGGATGAAGATAATCCCCTATAACATTTATAGAAGCGAGGAAAAACCAACTTGGACTAGTTGATGAGTTAGCACCTCGGCTCACGTTTTGATCATGCGTACGAATGGCTTCTTCGTAAAACTGAGCGCGCGCCTAAGTATTCAGCTGTGTTCAATGTCATGCCATCAAGATGTGAGACGTCGATAATATTCTGAAACACATTTATGAACGAGGAAAACAGTAAATTTATTACCGTCTTAACATAGCAACTGTTAAAGAATTTTGATAAATCGGTGATTGTAGCTTAACCAATGAGGTACCGCACTGACAATACGTACTGTTAAGCTGAGAGTATTCTACCCAATTCAAGTATGCCAACAGCTCAGAGAGCACCTCGCCGGCGCTGCAGATGTTTTCCGTTGGACCAACATATTTGCGCTTGCGAATTACGTAGAACATGTAATGGAGTTAGGCGAGAAATTCGAAGTAACCATAAGTAGGGCGACATTGCGACACACACCCCCAATTAAACGTAAACAGGCGTAATGATTGCAGGATCGGAATATTCTTCAATGAGAGCAACAGTGCAGTCAGTAGTCATTGCAAATAAATTTTCGAATGTGACGGTAGACAAGCTAAAAGTGAAAAACCAAACATTCCCTGAAGACAACTTGATGCAAAAAGCCCGTGGATAAGATAGAGAGAATAAAACAGCTTATATCTGCAAAATGAGCAAAACCGATGTTGCCAATGCGAAGAAAACTAATTTAAGCTCTTCTGAATGCTATAGCGCCAGTGTAGTATGGAAAAAATTGGACTACATTTTTTCAGAAACCCTCTGACTAGCGTCGTTACGTAAATTATAGTGAAAGTAGGCCAACCTCAGCATAATGATATATGAAACTCATACGTAGTGAACCGAAGCTGAAGAAACTCACGTGCTGAGTGTTTTCAAGGATTCGATTCAAAGCTTCTTCTTCCTGTTCCTCTTTGCTTTTTACAGCCTTACGTGAAGCATCCCAACCAACACTGTCCACCTCATCGACTCCGCGACTGGAACGGCAAAACTTGTGAGAAATTGAGCAGAACCATTATGGAGCGTAGAATTGAGAAATTATAGAAAGGAGTTTACATGGAGTTGAATTTCTCTTATTTTTCGTAATATGCTTCAAGGCAGACGCCAGTTAAGCTGATGGTCGAGCACAGCTGATAGAAACTGGCTTTATTACATTAGGTGAGACCACGAAGCACCGAAATGGGAAAAAAGGGAGTGAGGAGGATGGCCTAGGCTTCACACAGACAATAAAACTTGCTTTAAGGTAGAAAGTTGTGGATACATGAAGACGGCAACAGCGTAACGGTTCACGGACTACTTGAACTTTCTTCTGTGGCCCTGCCGCGAATGGCGGAGACTACAATGTAAGGGTCGGTGAACCAACTAGGGCTGGTGAGAGCGCAGAAAAAGCGTCGAATGGCCGATGTCAGACTTTGCGATTGCACCAATTGCAGGAGCGACGGATCGCTTGAGCGATGCGAGCGACGGGAGATTTACCACCGCCGAATACCGATACACACGGCGCCGCTCGGGTAAATCTCCCGTCGCTCGCATCGCTGAGCGATCCGTCGCTCCTGCAATTGGTGCAAAATCGCTCCAATCGCAAAGTCTGACATCGGCCAATGAGGCAGCTTAAAGGACTGAGTTCGAGTAGTCCGTCGACCCAATCCACCCCGGGGTGTGGTTCACTAGGACAGAAAGCGACTTTTTCGCGTTTCGCGCGCGAAACATTTTCGCTGCGGGAACCTCAGGTCCACTCATGATCAGCGGTGGACCTGAGGTTCCCGCAGCGAAAAATGTTTCGCGCTGCGAAACGCGAAAAAGTCGCTTTCTGTCCTAGTGAACCACACCCCCAACCCCGTCACACGCTAACTTCTACTGATTTGACAAGCCCTATTGCAATTGAAAAAGCTTGAAATATTGCGGCATATACTGGGTTGTCACTTACTCTGGTGAATGAAAGCGAATTTTCTCTCCTGCTCCCAGACAGTTCCTCTGATTGAGGTATGAGGGGTACAACAAATTTACTGTCTCTACACAAAAGGAACAGATGAGTAAGATATGCAACGTCAAGCATACCCATTGAGTCGCCCGTCGTCTCGTCTGACTGGAGTCACACTGGAGTCGTCATAGAAGCGCTCGTACGGCAAACCGTCATTGTCCTCACCACCACAGCAACAGATTGTTTTGATCATATCCATGCAAACAACCGAAAACAAAATAAAACATCACCCAGCCTATTGGCTCTGAAAAAAAAGAACTACAGGCAAAAACAAAAATTATGACAGCCGAAAGGACGATATCAGTTCGACGTCAAATTTAATCAGTTGTTGCTCGTTCTGCATTCACAGACAGCACACTTTGACACGGCTAGTTGTCACGGCGTGGTGCGGGATTCCTCCCAGTTTGAGAGAACTATTTCAAGCCGTGAAACCTCACGGAGTTTTTCCGCAATGCTCCTTCCAAATAAGGCTGAACATCTAGAAATGTCCTGAAATAATTGTGGCTCAACTTTACCGAGTGGAGGATTCTTTAATGTCTAACGAGTCTTGCGCACGTCTTCTTTTTTAC
>MU883424.1:0-11869 GCA_036418205.1 Ostertagia ostertagi | reverse complement strand
ATTGACCATCGAATCGGAGTTGTAGTACAGAAATACTAGATAACTTAAAGACACATTTCGCGACCAGCATTGTTGAAAGAATCTCTTCCCTTAAGGTTGTAATTGGATCGAAGTGGATTTACACAGGCATCTAGTGCTCTTCCGCGATTCCAAAGTGTTCAATGAAGATCTTGCCTTGTGTCGCGATTGGTTGAGCATTGGACTCAGTGTATTTGTGAATGTGAATGTGATTGTGAGAATTGGCGGTCTGCGCCTTCTCGTACGCTGTGCTATCTCGCCTGTGCACTCTGCTCGACGCTCAGCGTTTTCGCCGTCGCAGGGTACATTTCAAAAGAACGAAGCTCCCAATTTACCCTTTTCAGTGGTTTGTTTCATTTTTCCCTTAGGGAGGGGATCAGTCAAAGTGTCGACCCTAGCTCCATTTGCCAACTCAGAAACAGCATATCACCCGTCGCAATATGTGCCTTTAGATTCAGGTGAGGTTAGTAAGCGGCCACTGACGTGTGTTGAGGAGTTTTCTCCCAGATTTTCTATCATTTCTTCCTTTTTTTCTCATATCGGCGGTGTCACGGTGTGAAGTAAACCGAGCCGCTGAGGAAAAACTGCTCAGGAGTTATTACAGCGGTGTGAATACGTTTTTTATACTAATTTATAGTGCGAAGGTTAATTGCAGCCACTTGTGAGGGGAAATGAGCAGATTGCGAGTCGACGGGATGAATGCAGTTAAAATACATGCTTGACCGTTGGGAGAGGAGCAACTGGAGAAATCTATCAACCAAGATGTTAGCGCGCACTGGCCTAATCATAAGTTCAACAAAGGGTGTCGTGTCTGCGAGTTGAAGAGGGGGTACTTAGCGAGATGGGCATTTTATTTTTAGAGTAGGGATCTTTGGGGAGTGAGAGCTCTTTCTGCGAGGTTTAAGGAGTATTGCTGTCTCAGGGGAGGGACGGGGTGGGGCCCTAAGGATCGTATGCACGCTCTCCCATGGATGGACGAGGGGTCAGGCTGATGGCGAAATTCGACCAACGCTAGGGAGCATTTTGGGGTTGGTGAGGACAAAAGGTGGAAGGAATGAGGGTGTTTTTTTTTGGGTTGAAAGTTATGGTGGTAGCAGAGGGGGTGTTTGAGGGGTTCTGCAACGAGTTCCGGGGAAACTTCATGAAATAAGCTAAGAGGGCTATTATTGGGAGAGTATCCTAAGGCTGACGACGGGGTCGGGGGGAGGCGGGGCAAAAAATTTTCAAAATCTGCGCAAATGCACTGCATCTGATGATCCTGCTCTTCAACTCCTCCTCAGATGTTATACGCGCTACCAAGCTTATCAAAGTGCCCACAACTAGTTGATCGATAGTAAACGCAGTATAAAAGGCTGAAAGAGTCGGCGTCGGTAAACCCTTTCTTGGTACGGCGCCCGCATTGCTTGGCGCACTCAAAATCTGTAGATAGCATTTGAATGCGATTTGACATGTAGCCAGTAAGCTGCAGGGGCCAGCGATGCGCATAGTCCAGTGTTTGTTCTCCTAGACAACTTGTACTGCGGAGTGAGTGGCACCACTTGCCACTGAACCACTTGCGCCCCTTCTAATAATCGGATAAATCATACGAAGCTCATTCCTCGGACTTGCACGAATGTATTAAAAAACAGAGAAGAAATGAGAGAAGAGAGAGGAGTGAGACTATTAAAAAAAGGTTGTACAGTCGCGCACCACTTATTTAAGCATCACGCGTACAGAAATATGAATCTCCTAATGAAAAGGAACAGCATTTCAAAAACCGTACGGAACTGTGCACGTTCTTCCTTACCGCGGCGTCTCTTTGTCTATGATAATCCGAACCTGAGTGTAAATGGGCTCTTCCGAGCGCCTGTTGCGTACATTAATACTCGACACAGAGCACTCTTCCCAACGATGATTTATTGGTGCAACGTCAATTGTCCGTCGACCCACATCCCCCATAAAGGACTGAACGGCATGCACTCCAGGGTATCGTTCCAAGCTATTTATAAACAAGTCTGAATCCTACGTGCTGTACCGGTAACCCCGGAGGGATTAACTGTTTCTTAGGAGCAGTTTCGTTCGAACGAAACTTGATCGGCATGCCATTGAGAAAATGGCCGCGATATTGCGATTCGCGACCGTCTTTCTGATGCTAGTCTTCGAAAGCGATGCCGACTTCCAGTCTTATTGCTTAGTCGAGGCATCTAAGTTGAGGCGTAGAGAGAAGGCGGCGTTGCTAGATTTAGCTTCGAATTGGTGGAGGAAAGCAGCGCCAATGCCACATGGCCCATGGTTCACAAATCAGATCGTGGACTTAAAGGCACGGGTCGCGATCAAAATAGTATACTATTTTTCTCGATAGTTAGACGAAAACTGTGAAGAAGGACGTGGTAGCGAAGAGAAAATACTGCTCCACTTCATCAGAACAAATTATACGAAAGAAAATTCCGAAGCTTTTTTTAGCTTGACCGCTAGTTACCTCAGAGGCACATTCCACGATGATTAGGTGAATCAATCTCTCGCGCGAGTAGGATGAGTGTGAAAGATGTGCAGTTCTTTGGAGCCTGAATGTTCGTGACAATAGCGCCAGCTCCTTCTTGTAGCCCTGCTGATCGCTGCTTTTCTGTAAACGATGCGGCAGTCTCAGCGGCGTAGTGTCTGCGCCCTTTCGTCCAGTGCGCTGCCTCGCCTATTGCCTCTTCTCGGCGCCCGATCTCTGTCGAGTCTCTCTCACACTCACACTCCTCCTAACAAAAAGGAATCTTCCAAGGTGAGCTGGCTTCTTTTACTGCTTCTTAGCACTCCATTTCTTCTCTCTATGCCGATTTTCAAGCGAAGTAACCAGATATCATGATCGTGGAATGTGCCTTTAAGTGCTGAAGCACATCAGCGAGCCTCCCCTTTCAAAATCACTGGTGATATGAGAAAATTGCAAATTAACTGTACCTGTACGAAGAAGACAGTGAAGAACGACAGCCACACTACTATCCAAAACATTTTCCCACGTTGATCTCTTGCATTAGGAATACGAGGCAGGCCATGGGCAGTGGTGTTGTTCAGGAATCGTCGAACGGCGACCAGTGGCTGAAGTATATGAGCATGAATTTGCGAGTAACTACTTGTTAGTGATATCGGCCCTCAAAGGCACACACTTTCTGTCGCGTGGGACCATGCGACCCGATGCCGAGGTGCAGCGAAGGAACAAACCCTTTTGAGCAAATTTCAGTTTTCCAGTGGCAACATAATAAATAAAAAGACAATGCAGTACTATTTTGTGGTCTACATTGATCTTCTACAGTGAATGTTTTCACTGGCGCCTAAGGCAAAGGAATTGTGGTGGCTTTGAAAAATCACCAAAGGCTAAAGGCGGGCGTCTCAGCAGCTTTCCGCGCTTGGTTCAAATACTTTCAGCATTTCATTTAGTGGCACCAATGCTCAACTTTTGGTAAATTTGGACAGATGCTCGAGAACTTGTGTAGCAGTAACCAAGACGACATAATCACTCTGTTACGATAGTGGGAAGACAACAAGCAAAAAGCACAGAAAACCCTGAAATTTCCTCGGTGAAATTTTTTTGGTGGCCCAGTACGCCGTAGAGACACAGTGCTGTGAGAAGAGAGGAAACGCGAGAGAGCACGTCGTACGCGAGAGGGCGCAAACGCAATGTGTGCCGCGATTGATTAAAACGGGAAGCGGTCGCAGCGGACAAGCGAAGGCGTTTGGCGCCCATTTGGAGCAACTTTAAGTATCAGCATTTGATATTGAGGGTCTTACTAATTCTTTCGAGGAAGGAATTGCTCTGAGCGTCTAGTCAAGCCCTTAGACCGGATTTCCAGCATATTCGATGTTTTTATGATAGCATCCTGGTTGCGGTCACATTCTACTCGAACAGGTGTTGTGGCGTTAGAATCACTTTACGGTGAAGTAAAAAATTGCAGTTCATTTGCGCGGAGCCGTCCACTAACAATTCGCCCACCGGCCCAAGCGTATAATGATCCGTTGACAAACCGTTTCTAGAAAAACGAAACACTTCCAAACAACTGTCTGATAGTTTTAAAAACCCAACCAAAGGAAAATAAAGATGAGTGGCCGTAAGTTTCTGGAACTACAATACGATCAATCGAGCAATCGTGAGTAGGAGAGATGTGTCTCTGTGGCCTTGAGGGAAATGGGTGTGTCATTATGGCTCCCGCAACCCCATCCCCCCCCTTCATGCAGGTCTCGATACGACCTCATTTCTACCTTAGTCACTTCGAGGCATAAATAACGAGCGGTAAGATGCACTTAAAATCTCAACTGAAGTGGAGGCACTAGAGCCAGCACCACATGAATTGACCGCAGATCAAATCTTCGACCTTGTTCGGCTCAGCTCCGAGCACACCTGGAACGCTTTCGACCCCTCGATACGAGCGCGATTCGGTGCTTACTTGCTTGGTGGGGGGGGGGGGGCACGCGGCGGCGCGGCAGTCTGCTCACCTGGGCTCTCTCGAGCGAGACAGTGTAAACTCGAACATTCCAGCTTTTCACGCATGTCAAGTGACTGCCCTCACCCCCCACCCTAGACTGGCTACACTCCCCCTGGCTCACGGATTTCCCGAAGTACGCGAACTTATATTCCCAGCGAGTAGACGTGCTGCGCCCCGCGTTCTCACTGCCCCCCCCCGCTACGTCAACCCATTTAGCGCCCCGGATTCTTCCACGAACTCTCAGTTAAACATTCGATGATGATCGCTACTCACGCCTCCAGATGTCCTCCAACTACGTGTACAAGACGGAGGACGTGGTGCACTTTCAAAATGGACGCTTGTTTGGGCGCTTTTCATATCCTTTATCCCGAATGGAGCTGAGAATCGATGTCTAGGGAGCAACTGACGCTTCTGATGGATAAAACGAAAATTTTGCATGCTCATCTCAGCTGATCTGCGACCGTAACTACCATGCTCTCTTGAAATGAGTAAATGTGGAGAAAAGGAAAAATTTAAAAGAAGAAACCATAGGAGTTACGCGGAACTACCAACTATCGGCGCTTGTATGAACTAAAAGGCTCCGGCCTTATCACTTGATTCTTGCGGCAGCGTTGCGCGTTGCGAGCATTAGAGGCGTTATTAACAGTAATTTACAAAATTCTCATCTTATCTCTCTCTGAACGAGCATCAGCTTCCTTTTTTGGAAAACCGTTTGTCAAGTAAAAAGAAAACCAGAACAGTTACTCTGATAATTTGTTTCCAACAAGGACCGAATAACTTTGAAAGTTGCTTAGTTTGAGCCATTTTTCCGATGAGGAAACGATGAGGAAATTGGAATTCGAATGCAACTTTCACTCTTCATCGATGACTGTTTTTAAACAAGAAAGCAAGCCCACACCACTTTAGGGGCACTACGCGCACTCCCATGACCTATTCTAAGCACCGGAGGAACTATATGCTTAGGGCTTCCAGGTGCAGAAATGTTTCTGCCGTGAAAATGGCAAGGGAAATTTTGAGCTACTCGAAATTTCGAAAGAACTCAAGTCAAAAAACCGTCTATTTTTCAAGACACTTGGGAGCCCCATTTCAACTTCATAACGAATAGAACTGACAGCATTTCACCCCGATCAATCCTCTTTTAGTATGCGCAATAGCGCTTGATTTTCTCCGGATCGTGAATTTGAATGGGTTAACATAGGCCGCTGATTACATGAGAACCGTACCGATCATTACTGGAATACGTGGTTAGTAATTACCGGCACTTCACAACATCTCTGCCCGCTAAACGATGTGCTCATAAATGTATTGAACAAAAAATCCCTTTCGCGCTATGTCTCCTGCCAAAATAGATGCTTTAGTCGCAGTAAGCGCAACACAATTTACGTGGCTATGCTGACGCGTACGCGCCGCGGGTTTCTTGGAAGAAGCGGCCGGCCGAATGAAGGACTATAAAAAACTTGCCGTCGGATTTGCTGTTGAACCTCGCTTCAGGCTCATCATCCTTGTCCTTTGGAATTCGAGATTGCACTTGCCCTTGCGGCTGCACTACGGGGTAGAAGTTACTAGAAATGGCCAGTTAGCAGTCGTGAAATAATTAATGAGCATAAAAGCAACGATTTCGACAATATTTCTTGAAAATGTAATTTTTCGGCGAAATTTTTAAAGATGGAAGTGCTAGTTGTGCTTAAATGCACTATAGCACGAGTCAGCTGGTTGAGTTGCTGGGAAATGAAGCGAAAAGCGAAAGCAACTCAAACGGAATACGTCGAGTGTTCCAAGTAAACGACTCCACTTCGAAATTAGATGTGTTGGTTGTGTGGTCGGAGTGAACAGGGGAACAGAGTTGATGAGAAGAAGTCGGACTTCGCGCTGGTTGCCTCTCAAAAGACCTCGTGCTCGTAAACGCTCGGCAGGGGTGGGTGCATTTATCTACACGACTTCAAATTCGCTTCAAAGCCCCGCGCCACAAATCGTGTCGTTTCCTTCCGGATCCGCGATAATTACTGCCTAAGCAACAAGTCAATAGGGGACCAAGGTTTTATAGGTACCATAAGCCCTTTGGGCCTTCAAGAGCGTCAGGATCCAAGTTAGTTCAGAATCCTCTATTGACAGACCTCGTAGGGTTACCGCAATAGGTCAGGTGCGAGAAGTCCTTTTTCGCAAGTTCAGCAGACGTTAAAATGTCAAGGCTCACTAACTTTCACTGCGGACAAAGGCGTATTTCCATGTCTAATTAGTTTTGGCCGGGTTTAATGAGCTACGAGCCAAGTGGAAATGGATGTTCATGACAGGCTTCTTTACAGACCTAAATTTGCTATAACTACGTCAGCTGGGTACGCTACTCAAAATCAATTGCCTTGTTGCACTGTGAACCTTATTAGCCGTCTTAAAGCAATTCCCAGGGGAATGAAAAGGAAACTAGACGGAGGCCATTTAATAAATTTAGCCTTCAAGGGGTGAAGAGCAGCGAGCTGCAAAAAGGCGACAGCATGTCACCAACAGGACGCCTAGAAAATAGAAGACGCGCAGGTCCCCGGGGTTGGCCCTCCAGGGCTCATCGTTCTATAAGATCACTTTCCCATAGCAGGACTATGAAACGGGAAAAATCAGGATTGAATATTTGTTGAGCAGGTACGTTGAATCAAGGAGAGAAATTCTGGAAAAAGCGATGGCTGGATGTCCAACGGCGCCGAGGTGAGAATTTTGGTCGCGGAGGCCATTAAAACATAACAAGAGCCCATATGATTTCAAAATCTCCACTGAAAGTCAAGAAAGAGCTTCTATCTGCATATGGGCGTCTTTCAAGGAAATGGGCATGTAAGTCAAGCGATAGCCTCTAAACTTAATTAGTCGTGAGGCCTTTGACCCTCTTTAACATCTCGGAGGCCCATGCGTGCCCTTGTGTGGGATGCAGCCGCGACACAGTGGGACGGATCAGCCAGCTTTGTAAACAAAAATAGTTTTTGCTATATAGAAGTTTTTTTGCTTGAAAATTTTTCACTGAAATCCCCAAGCGGCCGCAAACGTGGAACATAGCCGTGCTCCCAACGTGCTAAAGGGGCGATTGAACGAGTGTGGATTCTCCCCAGGAATGGAAGCATTGATGCGAAATGGGAGCATATATGGAACTGGAAGAAGCCGTTATAATATGTGATGTAGAAGGTAGTCGATTTTTTTTATTTTGCTTCTGGCAATTGCTAAGGCAATGAGTGATTGTGCTAGGAGAAGAGGGCGTTGGTGGGAGAGCAGAACAGGTGAGACAATGCCACATTGAAGCGGTTAAAGCGGTCTCACAAACCCCATTGCTATGCTCTGAGTCGGGAAGATCTGCGACCAGAGTCAACCCTGCGTTGCGCAGTTTTCAACGGCCACGTTGCGCAGTTTCGCCCGATTAGACACGTTCTCTCGCGCGAACATTCACACTCGCATGCTCGAGCCGTCTGCGTCTCCGCCCATACAGCGTGCGTTGAGGATCTCTCAACGTGCCGTTGCGAACTGCGCAACGCAGGGTTGACTCTGCCTCCCTCACCACTCGTGGTAGTGAGGGATTTGCTGAGTCAAAGTATATTGCCTTACTTAGGGAACTTGAGAGCCACCACATGAAGGGAAACATGGTTATTCCGCGGTTTTTTCTCCATCCTCAGAAGATGCTCCTCTATGAGGGAAATTAATATGTGACTCTTCCCAATAAGGGATCACTGAATGCCGTGAGCTTTGTTTTTTACAACTAATTAGATTGGCAATTTTCCTAAAACCTGAAGAAACCTATGTGTGCCTATCGAATTAAATGGGATGATCTTCGGAGGACCCATTCTTGGAGAAGCGTATCGTGAATTCAAAAGGACTTTTGCATATGCTTTCCACCAGCGGATTCGAAAAATGGTGGAGCCTGGACTGTGGACCTTGTCACATAACTTTCCATTTCATGAGGAAGATAAAGCAGGAAGAAGACTGTCAGAAAAAATCTTTTTCTTGTCGGTTTCCTTGGAAGCGTAGTTACGAGCACTGACTACCCTAACTCTAACAAACGGTGTCTAGTCCGAAACTGGCAGAAAGGTAGACTCTACTGTAATGCGCGAAAATTGGGAGTGTAGTTCAGGCTCTTTCATCTTTTGTTTGTGAAGCACTACTGGTTGATAATAACAGGGGCGCGCTGGTGGCAGAATCTACTTACTTAAGCCTGGGGTTCATATCTAGACCAATGTCAAACAGGTTATCAAGCTTTTCATGCCGCTTGATTTGGTACCAAACTCGTCTTAAGGGATACGAATTATCTGACTGCACATCGCTAGCACCGATGATGAAGCCCAACTTAACATCGAAATGATTTTACAATTCCAATTGAAGTAGAGTGCCTTCTAGAAATGATATGTTCCGCGACTTTTGAGATTTCAGGAAAAAGGTAGCAGTAAGCTGCCTCGAACACTAATTCTCAAAAACGGTCAGTAATACTGCGGTGGTGGTATCACGTCTTCGGTAAACGAAGGATTCGGGTCGAGCCCCACCTGAGGCGAAAGTTTTGTTCCTAACTCGGCATCCATGTAAAGATTTTGTTACGTGAAGTGCGGCATTAAAACAGCGGTTAGCAAATAATACAAGTTAGTGATGCCATCGCTTTTTTAATTTTGATTCCCTAGGTACATGTGTTAGTATGAATTTTATGAAGGATCTGAAACTGGTAGTGTTTGGTGATAGGAAATTATAAGTTTTTCCAACGAGTTGACGGTGTAGAAGTAACTCTACACTGGAGGACCTTGCCAAGTAAAATAACTAACTACGGGAGAGAAACAACATTCAAATGAGGTACGGATACCCTGGTGAGCCAATGGGCCTCTGTTCGTTTGCAAAAGCATCTGCCATCAGGCGATTTGCCGTTTCTGCATGTCTGGGCACATTCGCGAACATTTTCCTTCGGGTTAAATGACATAATTTTTGTCTGTCCCAAACAAAAGGTTCCAGAAATCTGAATTTTAGGCCTCCGGGATGGCACGAACTTTTTTGTGTCAAGCACTTTGTGGCACAGATAGTCTTTGCGTAGTGAGGGGCTGCAAATTGAAACTTTTTTCAAAGCTACTGAAGTAGCTACAACATCATTGCGGATCGTTCGAAGGAAAATAAAGGGAAAACAGGTGATAGACGATGTCACAAAAAGCAGCTGACCTTCCAGGGAGTGAACCTCTAGAGGGCACCTTCAGTTAGGAGATCAAACATCTATGCAGCTTTTTTAGGCACACGTACCCAAAGCCGTCTCCTGTTCCTTTCTGGAACAAGAGTTTTGAGGGCATACTTTCTCTCTTACTAAACCGTAATCGTGTTTTAGCCACGAGCCACATTTTGCTACGATGTTTTCTTTACTTGTTCCTTTCAGGCACCTACTTTGAGCCACTCTTCGGATACTCATTTTATCAGCGCTACCAAATTTCAATATCTCCACAATATTGGTCAAGAATTTACAAAGTACTATTCTTCTGGACGCACGAGTGTAGTGGCAGGTGGCAAGTTTACTGACCGGGGTTCCGCGGATCGAATCCTGGTTCAGCGCCGTTAGGAAGCCGAAGCCTTCCATCCCTCCGGTTAATTGGTACCAGACTTGTCTGGGAGGATAAACACTGACTTGAACATCGGCTGGCCCCCGCAAGTCATTGTATAGGCCACATCGCATTCAAATGCCACTGCGAATGTACAAATGGAAGTAGAATGCTGGCGCTCCAAATCGGATGATCAAGCCGGCAACGCTTCAGCATTGACTCTCATCAACTGCAATGAACTTTCTACTGTTTTTTATAAAAAAAATTTAAAAAAATCAGAATGCATATGCATACGATGCTCGAGTGTTCTGAGATCTTGAAGGTTCGTTTGTGCTTTTTGAATGTGGCCCAGCTGGTGCTCAAGTGTATTTTCAGCTACCACTTTCAGCTCCAATGTGCTCCTCTCGATCAAAATAATGATTTGTAACTAAGGAGATTGATAATCGTCTGGACAACCGCATAGTGTGCTTCTATCATTCATTCACGACGTCTGAACGCAACAGTCCGCGCAAGGCACACTGGTCGTTTTACACCCGATTGGGCTCGTTCCTCTCACAGGCCACTTCAAAATTGAAACCCTATTCCATACTGGCCATTATTAAACATTAATCACAGCCCGTTGTGTCTGGGTCACTGCATCCTTTTTTCAATTTTTTTCTTCTGAAACCATCATTTCCATATTTTATGGATCCGGTGATGTGGGCAAACAGCTTTGAAACAGGAAAAAACCCAAAGAGTTCAAGCAAAGCGAGCTTAATATGCGTGAAAATCTGACGCGCATGCGCGTCACGCTGTTAGAAGTGTGCTTTGTTAAAATGGACACGTTCTTATTGATTTTATAAATTTCCCTATATATTTTGAGGAGGTCTAAATCCAATTTTCCATTGCAAGAATATGAGACTAATTAGGGATAAGCCCCAGATGGTCGACTACTCAATCCATTTCTTTTCAAGGTGTTTTTCCACTTATTCGCAACAGTATCCCACCTACATCTTATGGCTGCGACGGTGACTAATGTGGGAAACAGCGAGCAAAAACTAATCGCCTCTTGACGACTGACGACAGCACGAGCGCTATTGAGTTTTGGAGAAATTTATGGTGATAGTTAGTGATCTACGATGAAATAATAGAATTTTTACGCTGAGCGGAAATTTTCCGTCGTTTTCTTTGGCTACGTAATTTTCCAACTAGACACATCGGGTCTATGGGACTTTTCTTGAAGTTGAAATGATGCTTGGAGGGGTGAATCGCACTTATCTTTGACTTTCCAGGCTCCGACGAAGGCGATAAGGCCGAAACGTTAGCCGAATAAAAGGTCAATAATATCTTGGTTACGGCTCAACAAACGTCACTGAGTTTTCCAACTTTTGTCAGGTTTTTTGGTGGTTGTGATGTCATTGGAAAGGTGCAATTTGCCGCACATTTTGATACATAAAAATTGCGTTTTTGATAAGTATCCCAGGTAGAATTGTGCCTTTTGTCTACAATTATTCTATTGCCATGTTCATGGCGCACCCTGGAAAATAGGCCGCATTTGCTGAAAGAATTGAGCTGAGTACAGGTGCGATGAGGACAAAAGGGCTGTGTCCCTCCACATTCAAACTGAATTAATCACACTTTGCTAAATTCAAGGTGAAGGATCCCAACTGGAAATTGAAGAGCACACTCCAACCTATCGAAGCACTTTATGGTGGCCTTCTACCCTAACGAAATCTGATGATTTTCACAAGGAGCACGGTTAAAACGAGGTCGTCGACGGATCGTGGACCATTATGACGTCATCTGGAACGCTTCAGCGGTCTCACATAGTCACGGCTACTGTCTCTAAGGAGTTATCCACCATCAAGCGGTTTGAGAAATTATGTAGGCAGCTTTAGG
>MU883423.1:0-16188 GCA_036418205.1 Ostertagia ostertagi | reverse complement strand
TCTTAGTCTTTCTCATTATTATGCAGGGGAAAGTTCGGCTGCACTATGACGAGTTTGAAAGGTCACTGAAACTTCTGCGTGCAATGAAACTTATGTAAAGAAAAATACTCGGTTACAAAAATTGGTACGTTCACGGCAATCTTCCCATTTCGAGAAAAAACGTTTCAGTTAGATAGTTTTAGCTTTCTACCTATCTGACTATTTCCTTTGATTCTTTTCAATCCGTCTGTTGCGTTTACATTTTGGGTTTTCCTTTCTCACCTATTTTAAGCTATTTTTTTGAGGTATGTACGTGATACACCCTGGAACGAGATTGAGTGAATATTAAATAAGTCACAGTTTGATTCCAATGAAAAATTGTTTTATTTGCACGAATAAATGAATATTGATTGTATAATATTTTCATGTAACAGAGGAAGTAAGCAAATAAATAAGAAAATAAACAATACAGCAAAGAATACTGAAATTAAGAAAAATATTATCACTAAATAATAAGTTAGGCGTTCTCAACGCTGAAGCAGATGATTTTCTTGCTTTCTTTGGGCTGTTTTTGAGGTCTGCTGCAGAGGAGCTGAGCGCCTGCAAATTACCGTGGAGAAGTCTCTTTGCAGCGCTAGCCATAATTTGGGCAATCTCCGCCAAGAAACGAGGTATTTGTTATCGTGCGTAAGCTTCCTAGGCCCACAAAATAACAACCCTTGCTGAGTGGCTAGACAGTAGGGCGCAGGGTATTTATTGCATAAGGCAATCGTGGGAAATACAATCGTAATAAATCACTCATGATACAATTAAAACTCATCAGCATCTCAATTGAATGACAAAGGAAAATTCATCACATCACAAAGGGAGGATCAGGAAGAAAGTCAATTTCAAGATACTACGAAACTTCATATTTGAGTAGTTTTGCAGATATCTTCCTTTTGAACTGCCTCAATGACATATGGCTATCAATATTTTTGGTAACTTTATGATATGCACTTGCTGCTCCTGCATGTGACGCTACTTGCGCTCACCTAACTACCCTAAAATCCCATAGATAAGAGCGGTCCATAGATATTTTTTCAAAAATAAAATAAAAATAAAAATATTTTTTCAAAATCATTTTTTACCGGTAAATTAAACCGCTCTTATCTATGGAATTTTACTGATCGAATGGGCTCTTCAAGTTCTATCCAGAGATCAAATTCCGGCATTTCTAGAGAGATTCCGGCAGAAATTCCGTTAAAATCGCTATTTTCTATATGAATTGTTTATTAAGTGGGCGGGGTTTAGAGTTGAGGGACGGAGCTTCTTCTAAACTTCTTCTCCGATTTTTATTTATCCATCCATCAAGTTAGAGGGGTGACTGCATTCAATTTCAATTTCATTCCAATTCATTTTTCACCGGTAAATTAAACCGCTCTTATCTATGGGATTTTAGGGTACTTATTAGCCGGAACAGTAACATTATTCTTGAGCCTTCCTTCTGATACAATATGAGCTTCCAAAAATTGGGATATGAGGTTGGGAAGGATGGGGAATTGGGTACCACCGCTGTTGACTTTTAAGAGAGAGGAACCTGCTGGCAGCCGATAAGGAAGGCTCAAGGGCACATTACCCGATAAATATATGGCTCTTTTTGAGCCAGTGCACCCTTTTCATCTTGTAGCCCTTCCTCTAGTAGTGGGGACAGGAATGGTAAGTGGTAAGGACACCAGATAATGAACATGACTCCCCAAGCTCGCAGTTTCATGGAAATACACCTTCTGTGGTTCTTGGCCACTCGTCCGGTGCGTCTCCATACTGGTGACGTGATGGAAAATATTTATTTATTATTTAATCAACACAAAGTCAGTGGCGCTGGTTATCACATCGAATGATAAGGAACCCCAATTAGCGCGGATGAAAGCTAATTTTATTTTTAAGTCGACAACGAACAGCTGGCAGATCGTGACTTGATTCATGGCAGAGAGTAGTTTCCACATTGTTTTCCTCGGCATACCTCAGCAGTTTCATTTCGAAAACACACGCTATTGTTCTGCAAACGGTCGTAAACAAGTCAGATCGCTTAAGTGTTTCCAAGAAAGCTACTCCATGGGGGCTAGAAAAGAAGCTTCAATCCCCCGTGTAACAACTTCGGAGTTCCAAAGGATCAATGATACTCATAAGTTTATATAGAGTATCTCATAGTAGGACTCATAAGCCTTCTGAAGCATTTTGCTTATCCGAGAAAGAAAATACTGCTATGTACTGCTTTTACTTAGGCTTCAATAGGTTTAAGTTGACTAATATATGTAATTCATGGTCTATTATAGTAAGAAATAACTTAGGAAAAACACGCTAAATCGAGCTATAACAAATAAAAAACGTAAAACTGCAAAATCGCGCTATTCGGGAAAATTTTTGAACTTTTTCGGGAACTGCATTAGCCCAACTGAGAAATCCTTTTTTACTTATGGTTAGTACTATTTAGCACACCCCGAAAACAGAATAGCCCTACGAGTGCTATTATTCTCACGTGGTCCTGGCTCTGTGTCACCATATCGTCATTTGTCCATGGTTAGAAATGAAGGCGTAAAGTAAAGGATAAAGGATAAAGCATTTGCCGTTGATCAATCCCTTTTTGGGATGCGGCACGCATTCTACTTCCATTTGTACATTCGTAGTGGCGTTTGAATGCGATGTGGCCTATACAATGACTTGCGGGGCCAGCCGATGTACAAGTCAGTGTTTTTATCCTCCCAGACAAGTCTGGTACCAATTAACCGACCCCGGAGGGATGGAAGGCTTGGTTGGCCCGGGCGACTCACGACCCAGGATTTGATCCCCGGACCGCTCGCGTGGTAAGCGCGCCACTTGTTACTACACCACCGATCCCGGTATGGATGGACAGCGCTTGGGGTTGACATGGGCGACGCTCGACCCAGGATTCAATCCCCGGACCGCGCGCTCGTAAAACATTAATTAAAATCAATAAATTAACAACACTGACATTAACATAAATTAATCAAATTAGCAGCAACATTTGCACTCAACATTCAATCGTTCTTCGAGGTTAAAACTAGCAGAACACGTAACGTGATTTCATTCAACCTTTGAACCTTGCTTGCACGTAAGGGTTGTTATACTACTACTATGTGTGGACATGGCGCTTCTAGAAGCGACCTTTTTGATGGCAACAATCCGAATTAGCCAAAGCCACCAGAGAAAAGTCTGCCATTTGACTAAAAAATATTTTGTGCACTCATCTAACTACAGTAAGCTGCAGCAGTACTGCACTTTATCGCCATAAAAGCTATTTATAGTTGGTTGTTTCGTGCTCTTTATGAACACGGTGAAAGAAATGAGTCGGGAAGTGAATTATCAACAATTCAATATCTTTCATCAAATAGGCGAAAAAGGTCAGAGAAAGCAAGAGCAAAGAGCGGCTTCTGAAGAAGATATTCTTACATGTCACAGAAAGAGTGAAGTTCTTTACTGTTATTGCCAACGAGTTTTTTAGGTGGAAGATTAACTGCTAGTACAGTTTTATTAAATTTTCTTCCGAAAAGGCACCTCAGACCAGTCGAACGTTCCCAATGTCAAAACTTACTCCTGTTGGTGATAGTACTAAACCTAAGCCTTGTACCGGAAATGTGTTCGATGGGGGGCTTCACGACAACTTTAACAGCGCCGATGACCAGTAAAAGACGTGGCTTCACCGATGTGTATCTGCGATACTGCGGGGTCAACGCAGAGATGTGATAGCCCTGGAGGACCCCTCGGAGACTAGTTTCTTAGCAGATCCACCATTGCGCTACTGGCACTTCAGCCTTGATTCCACTAATTTCTCGAAGTGTGTGCCCTTCTTTTTGCAGTAAGGATTGCCAATGGGTACGTTCATCGTATATCTTTTGCCTCAAGACTAAATTTTTACCAATAATAATTGTATATTATTTAATCTCATTACTGTAATGTTACTGTAGGAGAAGAGGAGGAATGTATTAGCTCGGCATCGCGTCGCCTAGTGAGCTATACATCTAACTATACTATAAACGTGGAGTCAAATTTGCAGAACTTCTTTAAGAGAAGTAGTCTTGTCAGAACACGACTTTCAGGAAAGCGGGAGCGAACGGAGGAAATATGATCGAGCTAGCGGAATTATTGAGGCACGTGGGATGACGAGTACGTCGCCGCCAGCGGTCCACAAGTGCCATCTCCAATTACCCGACGGCACAGGGGACAAGACTCGTGATATGGCCAGAAATAGGTGCAATTGGTCGCTGGGACCACTCTCAGCCCTCCGTCGACGTTTCTACTGGTTGTTCCACTCCGGCTAAGAACGACTTAGAAGAAAAAGACAGTGTTCCAGAAGCCGCGCGTCACAGGAAACACTTATTAAAGGCACGGTTCGCGATAGATCTCTGGCGCGCGGTGTTCCTCTCGAAAAATGGGATAAGAGGCGCGAAGATAACCGTCAGCGTTTAAAAAAACATGAAAAGCCATAGAAAACACCAGAATATAAGACCTCTTTCTTTTGGGGTTGACCGTCCAACATGGCGCGCGCCACTAACGCGTATTTTCGAACCCTGACAGCGCTGTGCTCGAGGCACCGGCTCCTGACACGTAAGTGATCTAGGCGATTTTATCGCGACCTGTGCCTTTAAGCCTAAGAGATAACCCGTAACCCGGAGCAATTCAGATATGCAGTCCTGCACACAGTCAATCAAAATAGGGTTTTGAACATTGAGCAGTGCCGAGATACAAAAAGGCTTAGCAAAAGAGCTCATAGGTTAGCTGCTTCGGGAGGAACTCATCTCCTGCTTGATGAATAGCTGTGAATCGATGGGCCCAAATATAGGCAGGCTAGCTGGTTGGATACCATTGCTAGGGTCGCGAGCACTCAAGGCAACCTATTATTTCAAGAATTTGATTAACTACCACGGCAAATGGCAGTTCAAAAACGACAGATGAAAACGGAAATGCGTCATCGCCTTGGCAAACAACCAGCAATATGATATCTACATGCTTTGATAGGACTTGAGAAGCAATCCGAAATTCTGGCATGGAATAACACTGCTAAATTCTCACCTCAAGAAACCAACGGGGCTAAGTTCACCATCAAGTAACATCGTTTTGAAAATCACGTGAATCAACAGCAGCCGTTCAAATGTTCGCAAGGTTATCCGCATTATTCACTCAGTGTTTCTCAGCGCGCGATTGAGATGAGGCTGCTGAGATTGGCCTGCGGCTGGACACGAATGGACAGAGTGAGAAATGAAGGTTCAGGTTGGTCATGCAGACTGCCCTGTCCAGTAGGTAGGTGCGGTAAGAGCGTCTGGTATGGACATGGGCTGAGGAGGCCACAGGATCACCCGATAAGAAAAGCGAAGGATGCTAAAGCCCAAGAGGCGACCACGAGGAGCCCCGAAAAAAGACGAAGGGACGTCAGAAGGACCTCACTGAAGTCAGGGCCAGGGTCAACCGTTATGTTGGACCGATACTGAAGCGGACGTGGTTGACCGAGTGACCCCTCCGCGCCGGCATTCATCTCTTCGCCACCGCAAGCCGTTCTTTGCTACGTACGCGGTACGTGCTGGCGTCCGTTCACTTCGGCCATTACTCTCGTCGTTCGCGATTGGCTTTGGTCCAACGGGACGGCTTGACTCCTGTAGGGCTACGTCAGAGGATGCCAAGGATAGGACAGAGTGGGGGTACCCGACAGGAAGCCCGTCGCGCGGTAACAAGGCAGAGTCAGTGCACGAGTCACGGCGCTAACTATAGTGATTTCGCGTCAACTTGAACAGAATGAACATTGTACGTCCTAATCGCACATTTCACACGCATACGACAGCGTATCTGCTGCTTTGCTTGAGCGACGGGCCCGACAATACCACGCCCGCAGTTCCTCTTAGCGTCGCCAGCTTTGTTGGAGGGTACCCGACAAAGTGGCGACGGCTAAGAGAATTGCGGGCGCTGCGGCTGCGCGGGAACAACGCAAGAGAGAAGGAGAAGACTGCAGCTGGTTTCACGGAAATGCTGGGCTTTGAACAAAATTTTTTACAACAAAGGAAAACAAGTCAAAACTGAAGCTTGTGTCTTTTTACCAATGATTAACACGTTGACGACATTGTGCAGCGCATGCGCATCACACCTTGAGCACCGTGTGGGACCGTGTGCAGCGCATGCGCTGCACACACAAAATATTTATTTTTTTCGCGCATGCGCTACTTCTTTTCTAATTTTTTGCATCTATTCCATAGACTACACCATAATATGACTAGACACGGCGAGGTTCATTGAATGGTTGAATATGCTCCTTTTTAGCGAAGGTTTTCTAAGCCCTACGAATTTCCCAATTGTGTTCATTCCTAGTTTCCTTTATATTCTGATAATCTTGGTCATAAAAAAGAGCAGTAGAAGTAAGTACAGACCCACACATATAGCAAGACATATGTTTTTTAGTGGAGCAACCGCGTCAAAAATTAATTTTGAGCGCTTTCACGCAGCAAAAGCCAAGATGGAAACGTGGCCTTTCAATCGCTGAAAACGTCAATTGTTTTTTTTTTTTTCTTTCTTTTCCCTCTTTTCCGGCAATGTTCCGTTTTCCTTCAATTCGATCGATTTTTTACAGTTGTCCCTTCTGATAAGTTTGACACATCGAATATCATTCTAAACATTTTGTTGCATCCGAGTTTTGGGTATTTAAAGCTCAAAATTCACGGATTTGATGTGAGGCGGCGGCGCCTGCAAAATCGCCGTGGTCCCACGCGGCGCAAAAACCCAAAACGCGCGTTGTCGTCAACGTGTTAAACCTCTAAAATCGTATCAACGTTTGGATAACGGCTAGGCTACGCGCATATTTGGCCCATACAAGGTGGCGAGATAATGCGCGCTATGTGATGCGGGAGAACCGTTTGGAGTGGGAACCAATCGTAGACTTGGCGAAATAGCACGGAGTTTGGTGAGGGTGAAGGCGAGCAGAAGGAAATTTGCATGGGTCAATTGCTGCGCCTGGTATAAACAAATGTGCGCGTCGTTGCCTTGTTACCTCATGACACACTCCATACAAGTAATTTCGAAAAAAACCTGAGCGAGATAGATAGACCCCCGAAAAAACCTTTCCCAGGAGAATTACTGACCCATTCAGTTTTCCGAAGTGAAATATTAAATATTCCATGAGTTTTTAATTATTCCATAATGGTATCACTATTGCAAGAGGTTCCATTGCGTCTCATACTTTTCCGTATGTTCCCCTCTGGCCGCAGCCAGCCTCAGCTGCTCTCACATTTCATAAGGAATGCACTTCCAGGGCAGTTGCATAAACACCGTCTAGACATCGCATTGTTTTCTGATTTCCTCTGCCGC
The DNA here is from genome assembly GCA_036418205.1 of Ostertagia ostertagi. NCBI lineage: Eukaryota > Metazoa > Nematoda > Chromadorea > Rhabditida > Trichostrongylidae > Ostertagia > Ostertagia ostertagi. Next base: position 8,862 of record MU883423.1, on the reverse strand, counting down.
GAAATTCTGTTCGGTTAAATAAAGTGAGTAAGTGCTCGAATAATTCTCCAATCAATATGAACTAAAAAAAACATGGTTGGTAGCAATCGAATAAATATATTGTGGAATAAATTTTCGAGTAAATAAGTAAAGTTGAATTATCGCATTTAACAAATAATAATAAATTAAGGTAAATAAATTGAATGGAATAATTAACCTAACCTATGAATTGACCTATGAATTATGATTATGGCGAAATTTTACTATTTGCGAAGGAATAAATTTTACAAATCGATGAAAATTATGATCAATTTTTTGAAGGAATCGAATTCAAAGCAATGAGTCGCGATCAGTAACTCCGAGCATTCAGGCTTTCCATGAGAGGTGAAGTAGCAGGTTACTTGTACAGAAGTCATGGTGAACTTCCGTCTTGAAACCTCCCGATAAAGGTGCCAAGATTTTGTCTCGACCGCTGCAACTGCTGAAATTTTTCCTTCGTGGCATACGCGGTGTCTGCGCTCTCTCGTTAGACGGCCCTTTTGTTCCCTGCCTCGCTGCGTCTCCCCGTTGTACCATTTTTGACCTCATGAGTGAAGGAGGGTCATAACTTCACTGTTTCCCACGGTTCGCTCATTTTCCTAATTTACGGTCCCCCTCATATCGTTGGTTCATTTTCATGGCAAAAACCCACTGAATAGATCGGACCCAAGCCAGTAACTTACAAATACTTACTACAATTGTAAAGACTATGATTACTTCCAATTGTCAATGGAGTACCGCTGTCGTTGTGATGGTTTCTATAGAGCCAACACCACAAAAAGTTAGCTACTTTTATGTTTTGCAGCTTGATCACGACCAATACTCGATACAGAAGGATGTATCGATTCCTATTATAACCATTACACAACGATGTAAAGAAAATTTGAAAGGTGCGCATGGCTCTTCCTGGCATCATCCCCCATCCAGTAAGAGTTTTATTTACACCTTTCTCATTGAAGATAGTCATGAACTTACCATCATTCTCGTTCTCGTCGATACATGGCGCTTTTGCAGGTGGCTGTACGGAGTCCAAATCGCCCAAGCTTGGTCGTTTTGTCATCTGAAAAAGAGTAGCGCATTACTGTATATGTTAACAAGCTATGTCACGAAACGTGCGATCCAATGAGCTCGTATACCGACGAAATGTCCAATAAAAGAAAAACAAAACGAAGGAAAAGTGAAAGCGGTCAGCGAGCTAGGACGAAAACCTTGAATGATGCTTAATCTAGAAAAATCAGTAGAGAACACGAGAGACAGAAAGGGCGGGTAGAAACAATCAAGAAAATGAAGAATGTAGGATGAGCTGAGCTTCCCAGAACCGAAAACAAGGATCTAAATAGCACTTTGGAATATTTAAAAATAAGTAGGTAAAATAAATGAAATAATAATAAAACAAAGTATAATAGTAAAATAAAAATAAATAAATGTGAAAAACGAAAATGAAAATCTAATAATAATACTAAAATTGTAAAAAAAATAAACAAGTATAGCTACCAGGAAAAATAAAGCGTTGAGATCTCACAAATGAGTAATAATTGAGTTTGTTTCGATTCAAGAAGTGAAACGGTAGAAACCAAATAATTCAGAATGAAATAGAGATTTGCTGAATACAACAGTCCAAGAATGTGGCGGATAAAATTCCATTTTCACGCTATCGCGACCCGGGCCCGACTGCCAGCCCGCTTTCGCTAGTCACATGGACGGTGGCTCTCCTTCCATCAAGAGCCTTCATCCCTCCCGCGACTGGTGTCCGTCCTCAAGACATAGGGAGAGGAAAACAGGAATATATATATATATATATTATAAGGGGGGGGTTTGCTATGGAACCCACATTAAAAAAAAAAAGATAGAATAGAATACGAGATGCGAGCCCTCCCGTTGAAATGTATCCTTTGGAATAAGAGAAATAGATAATATAAATTATAATAGGAAGCGCAGTCATGAGACAGATATATGAAAGTCGTCCCCCGCCGAGGTTAAGAAAGCATAAGATAGAGGGCAAGGTGGAGAAGTAAAAAAAATAGAAAGGTCAAGAAATAGAATATATATATATAGGCTGTGAATGAAGAGATGAATACCATTTCAATATAGTTATCCACACTCCAGACTTACCCAGAAAGGTGATAATACACGTTCGATATTAGGGTATACGTGGAATCAAAGAATAAATATGGAATTTAAAGAAATATGCTGTGCTGGGATATTTCTGAGGGTGTTCAGATGCGGTTTCGTAGAAAGGTACTTAACACGACTCGAGTAGGTTAGTTACTGGAAATGAGTTCATCTCTGGTCTTTGGATAAGGTCACCGATTAAACAACACATTCTCTCACTTATCGCGGTGACGTAAACTATGCCAATAACATTTTCTTCTTTCACTACTTGCCCTTTGGTTTTCATTATCTGAACATTTTACATTAACACTTTAAAAAACATATTGGCCATTCCACTGGCAAGCTTTACAGATCTGCGTATTGTTTGTAAGTTGCCTACTAAGAAAGTCCGATATGCACAATTTTCCACCATAACCTCTAAAGAGGAGGCTTCCAAAAGTGGAGAGAAAGCGCGACAAAAAAGAGCCTCCAACACTGGCCTGTTATTAAGGGTAGTAAATGGTAAAGATTAGGTACTAAATCAAAACCATCCAGAACTCAACAAATCCCTGGAATTTTCCAATGCATACTGCCGTTGTTCGGTAATTGTGCTGCTCCCACGAAATTCATGAGGTTATGAGATCCATAATCAGTGATAGGGTGAGCAAAGTTCAGGCCGAACCTAGGATTGGAAGGAGTTGACTATTCAGGCCTATCGTCTTCCAAGTTCAAGCAGCCGACCCCTTCCGAGCGCTCAAGAATTCCCCGAAAGCAACGCCTGCATAATCGCCCGTTGTCGGTAATCGTTTTGCTCCCACACAATGACGTAGTCAGTATAAAACGAAGCCATGGGATTTGTTATTTAGTTTGGACTGCCCGGATTGCAATTAAATTCCGCGAAAAATTGCACTGTTGAAAGAATTTATGATATTCGAATGGCGCCCAAGAATGGCATATTAGTTATTTCACCGGCCAGGCGCAAAGGGGGTGAAGACGCAAGTCGGAACATATGTTACGGTCTGCGGATTAGATACTCGTCCAGGAAATTGAAACCTTCCATTATTCCGCGTTGGCGATAAAACGCTGATTTTTACATCGGCTAGCCCCATGAAATGGTTGTATGGACAATATAGATTCCAAATGCCACAATAATTCCGAGAGCGAATATGAAAGACGTGGACGTTTCCCAAAGTTACTACGGCATCGACAGCGCGAAACAAAATTTTTTCATTTACTCATGCGGTAGTTGGTGAGTTCACCACAATGACCCCGTATGTTGCGATAGCGAGTGCTTTTGTTTCAAAACATGAGAGGTTCGACCAAAGCCCTTCCAGGGCTCGAATTTGAGAAGAAACCACTTAGATTAATTCTTATAAACCTCAAGATAAAGCCACTTCAATGTAGAAGAATCGCCGAAGGTCAATACCTGAGTAATACGGTTGGGGCGTGGCTTTAGCAATCTTGAAGTGATTGATGTTTGTGAAATGGAGGGTGTAGAAGTAAGCAAATACAACTGGCGTTGTCAAACAGGAAAACGCTTAGGAGCTGATTTCTTGCCGGCTCATGGCGAATGTGAGAAGACTCGTATTTGCTCATCATAAATTCGGAAGTAATCAAAGATCATTAGTATTCAGGAGTGTGTCTTCTGCGGGTAAACGTACTTTATTTTATCTATTTTTATTTATAGAGCAACTCGGCATTTGGGAAAATATCACAATATTCTAGGGCGTAGCGTTCATGCGGCCAAGGAGACTGAGATACAGATCAATGGCGGCTACCAATTTCAAGAAATACGGAACCCTCCATCCTCCCTTCCATGACCTCCTAGGACGGTGGTATTGACAGCCAACCGTCTCTCGTACTGGACAGTTCTCGTGAACAGGATGAGATTTGCCGTGAAATTTCGGATTGTCTTCACTTATTGACGAAAATTTTTTCAGCTTTCAACAAAACCTTCAGGATTTTCTGTCCAGGACGGACCACACGTCCCCAAATACACCTTCCGAGAATCACAAGAGACGAATTTCGTCGTTAGATTTACCCACACGAAGCCTGCCCTGGAATCCTCGAAACTTCACTCAATTACGATTCAACGAAACTTAAAGGCAGTGATCACGACGGCCTAAAACGGCGATGTGGGTCTTGGTGACGTCATCCTTGCACGATTAGTGAGCTAGACCCTAGCAGAAGGTTGTAGTGAATGGAAGCGTCTACTAACGGCCTGCCACGAGCGCGTTCTGTGACGTCATCCAAAACGGACAACCGGTAGGCGCATTGTGAAAGCTGCATAATATAAAACTAAGATTGTGAAAGATGAAAACACTCTGGCACAGTTAGAAAGACAAATGAATAGTCAATAGAAAGTCCTCCTGCGCTCGATACTTGGCCCTATAGTCGATAACAATGCGTACAAACTCGCGCGCTACTACAATATGTCTTTGGGTTGCATCAGTGGGAGGAGCCTCGCGCCGTACTTCGGACTTCCGTGACTGAATCAGCTGGGCTTTTCAGCTGTCAATCAACTAAAGAGGTTTTAAACAAGCCTTTTGAAGTTAGGCAGGAGTGTCTCCCATATTTCCACTATGCTATCGTTTTCCGGCACATTCCAGGGCCCTGAAAATTGCAAAATATCAAAGCTTCGTCTATGAAAGGGGCGGGACGAACCGCTTTTTTGTCAGCCTAAGTCTAGTCACCTGGGTTTTTCTCCCTCATTAGTGGACACCTGTTGGGCTTTCACTAGTTAGTGACGTTTCCTGCATGGTAACTGATCGCTTGAGGTGGTTAGCGACAAACTAGCAACATAAGCAGGAACAAAGGTGGAGCAAGTCAACAACAACGCGATGACGTTTCCGTCAGCAGCTGATGATTACTCAGCGATCAACCACGCCCATTGGTTTCAGTGCCACAGTTAATTGCTTTGTTCTATCATATCGGGAAAAAGCACGGAAATAAAAGGAAATGAAATATATGTGAAAAAGAGGAGGTAGCAAACCAGATAACTAGATAAAAAATTATCGACAAAGCTAACTATTTTACAATAAAAGTCGAAGGCCAGTATTTTAAGATAGGCAAGGGAATAAATGATCAAAGCAGGATAGAGGGCTATTGTAGGCAAAGTCCGGTACCGAACCGCTGGGTTATTGTGCTTGAAAGTGACAGCGGAGTTGTGAATAACGCCAGAAATGAGAAAAAAGTGGTAAAAACTGCGACATGGCAGAAATACCTCCTTTGGTGCAGCAAGTGAAATAGCACTGATTAGAGGGCAGGATCACCCATGGTGCACCGTTGGGTAGTTGGGCCTTAGCGCCTCAGCCTTCTCAAGTTATGGTGACAAGTAGTAGGTACATTCTATAGTATTCACTTGCATACATACCATATCACATGCGCAAGGGCTTCATTTCGTCCAGCGGTCGTAAGGTATGCTTCTCCGAAGGATTCGGGGGACAAAATCCCTTTCCCCGAAGGGTTGGGGGACGAAAATCCCTTTAAATTTTCTCTCTTCCCAACTGGGATTGTCCTGATAAAGGGCCTACATTTAATATATGTGTGTAGCTTAAAGTAAACATGCATTGAAAATGAAGAAACAGTATCGTTCAAAACAAAAAATTTAAAGGGACTTTCGTCCCCCAACCATTCGGGGAAGCATACCTTGCGGCCCCTAGAGGTCTCGAAAAAGGCATGAAGACGAATTTTGGGCGATCGCCCACAGGCTGTGTTGCTGCCTCTCAACGAATCATAGGAAAAATGGGAACGAAAACTGCTGTACTGTCTTAAGAAGAAGGTCTTTGTTCCTGGAAGATGTGCAAGACTTGATAGAGGCTACCAAATAGACATTTAGGGGCAAGGGATCAAATTTTATATCTATCGACTATTCGAAGAGGCAGGACGAGAGGTGAGTTCAATTTTCTATACAAATTACATTGAATAGAAATAAACTTTTCACTTTTTCATAAAAAACTTTAGTTATTATGTTGGATAAAAATAAATCTAACTGACTTGAAAAAAGTTTAATTTGTGGCGATTAAACCTAAATTAACCCAAGTATCAATAATTCTTTTACGCTAACACCTTTTGAAAATTTTATTTAATAATTACTACAATAATGTAAAGTCAAATTCTTTATACCTCTCCTCCCTTACTGATGAGCACAGGGAGAGGATACTCTTTCGTTTAGTCTCCGTCTAAGGGCACGTGCGAAACGGAGACTAAACTACTCTTTGAATCCCACCCCCTAAATAAATTTTGAATAAAACATATAAAAATATTGAGATCGAAAAACAAAAACAAAAACAGTTTAATTTTCACAAATAGAAAAGTTTAATCATATATAAGCCATTAATTATTATTGTACTAAACGACTTTTTTAAGTCCCACCCCTAATGAATAAATGGAGAACCAAGTTTAACACGGTTCGCCTTCTACGTGGCCAACGATTTTACACAGAAATGCCCGTAGTTTTATCTAATTTATTTACCCTCTCTTTTTCTTGTTGAACTGTTTGTACATTGTTTCGAAGCGGAAAAAAAATGCATGTCATCAGCTGACGAAACTTCGTATAATGTATGCTATACGAAGTTATTACGATTTGGAGATACTCGTACAACGGGCGGTCCACAATGTGTTGAAGAATAATGTCAAATTTTTGGTAGCAACATCGTGATCGAGATAATAATAATAAAACGAAACGGATCGATTTCAAGCTTTACTGTTAATATCCTACTATATATAATCGGCTAAGCGGTTGTGTGTGTGTGTGTGTGTCTGACCGGAAATTCATAACTTCGTTCCCTTTGATCCCAGAGCGCTCAAACTTCTAGGGTATATAGGGGGTCGGGCGTGAACACTGATGATGGGTGGCGGAAAGTGATAAGTACTGATAGAAGCTGATAACGGGCGTCAGAATGCCGATGTCACCAACTTCCTTACGCCGTTCGCGTTGGCAGTGGACTGCTAGCACTCATGAATATTGTGTAGGAGTAGGACTGGGACCCAAATGGTGAGCGAAGGAAAGTGATAGCAAATGATAAGGGCTGATAAGGGGCATCGGAATGCTGACGTCGTCAGTTTCGCAACGCCCTTTGCGTTGATCCTAAGATGTTCGCACTCATGAATATTATGTGGGGTGAGGCAGGGACCAAAAGGGTGATCGGAAGAAGGTGGTAACAACTGATTAGAACTGATAAGGGGCGTCAAAGTGTGGATACCACCAGTTTCGTTGCGGCCTTCGTGGTGACAGTAAATATTAGCTCCTACACGCTACAAGATGGGACGGAGATACGGTGAATGTGGGTGACAGAAAGGGGTGTGAAAGGCAGGTGCACTAATAAAAATAGCGACATTTGAGTGCGCACTCGGTTAAACTGAACCAGATTCCTAGCACGGGAATATGTTCCATTTCCACCCTTTCATCTAAAAAAGCAAAGGAAGTTGAGCTGCTCCACTATCTGGACTTGGACTAATAGCGAATAAAATCATATTTCCAATTTCCATCATCGATTGATGCTGATTGATTGGTTATATTCCACTTACACACCGATTCTTCAATTGTGGGAATTCTATAAACCGCTAAATCGCCCGAGCTCGATATCAATGCTAAATGTTTACGAAGTCATGATAAGTACCATTCTCATTCCGCATGCTACTGCGCGCATTACGCGACAATCTTCAGCGAAATTGGACAACCTTTAAACATCATGTGACACATCTTCCAAAACATCTTACTGTTAGTTTCTCAGTCACGTGACCTAATATTCTGCAAGTTGTCCAGTTTCACTAAAGCCCACCATGTGATGCGCGCGGTTGCGTGCGGAGCTAAACTGGTTAATTAATAAAGGTCTCAACAAGGCATCAAGACGAATTTTGCGATCGCGTGTGGTTGCTGCTCTCAAGAATCACAGCGGACGCCAGCAGGAAAATGGGAACGAAACTGCTGAATATGCCTAAGAGAAGGTTCTTTTTCCTGGAAGATGTGCAAGACTTGATAGAGGCTGTCAAATAGACACTTAGGGGCAAGGGATCAAATTTGGAAATGGAGACTAAACGACTTTTTTAAGCCCCACCCCTATGAATAAATGGGAACAAGTTTAACACATTGCGTACCGCGTGCGCCACCATGTGGCGCACGATTTCGCACGAAACGCATAGTTTTATCTGATTTATTTGACATTTTTCAATGCTTTTGAACTGTTTGCACTCATTTTCGAAATCGGAAAACATGCATGTCATCGCTGACGAAATTTGGTTTGATGGTGATTTCTTTTCGAAAAGTATAATAACATTCGGAGATACTCGTACAACGGGCGGTCCACAATGTGTTGAAGAATAATGTCAAATTTCGGTAGCAACATCGTGATCGAGATAATAATAATAAAACGAAATGGATCGATTCAATTTATTTCTATATTAAACATAATAATGTTATTTAAGGCGAGGGAGCATAGGAGACAGGTGAGACACAGACACTAATGCAGGAGCAAAGTACGGAAGGTTGTGATTATTAAACAAAAGATAAGGTTCCACATTTCCCTGGTCAGAAAACTGAAAAATTGAAGTGAAAATGTATAAGGCGTCATTTAAATAGAGATGGAAAGCTGGAGCAATGTCTCAAATCATGCTGCCTGGATAAGCGACATCGGCTCACAATGCTAATACCTTCGAAGTTACTTGACGTAAACACAAGCCACATCATATCTCTGGTCTCCTCACGAATTTGCGTCTTGCAGTAAATAGAAAAGTGATGTATGCTTTCAGATT
>MU883422.1:0-17894 GCA_036418205.1 Ostertagia ostertagi | reverse complement strand
GCCGTCGAAATTCACTTCATTGCAAACATGGTCCAGACGTGAGATTCCCAGCGACCACCGGAGCATCCGCATCTCCATAGCGTGAAGTTGACGCTCAGCGCCTTTCGTGCTCGGCCAACATTCAGATCCGTATAATGCAGTAGAGCGGACCATAGTCCGGTATACCTTCGATTTAAGGCGGATCGGCATACGTCTGTCGCACAGGACTCCGGTAATCTCTCTCCATCTCATCCATGCCGCGCCTATTCTCAGCCTTATCTCGTCTTCAAGACCTCCATTGGCTTGCAGGCGGGAACCCAGATACTTGAAGCAGGTGGTTTTTGGTAGTTCCTCGCCAGTGACCTGGATAGTTCCCTCATCTTGAACAGTTTCCAAGTACTCGGTCTTTTTGATGTTGAGACGAAGACCGTACTGGCTAAGCCGATCGCACCAAATCTGAACTCGATGCTGTAGTTCATCCTCTCTGCTGGTGGCTGCGAGAAAAGATGTCGTCGGCATACAGCAAAGTCCACGGAACATCATTCTGCAAACATAGGTTTATGTGGTGGACTTGTAGACATAGAAACAAACGATTTCTTAACCATAAAACAAACGAATTTCTTACGTAAAGTCCAATTTTGCCTCTAAAGGTGCAGATGAGCCGACGGCTCCATGTACTAAATCCGGAAAGAGTTGACGCATCCATAATGCTAATGATCCTGAAAAATTCTTCATATAGCATTATATTAACAGAGCAAAAGGCCACATCGCATTCAAACGCCACTACGAATGTACAAATGGAAGTAGAATGCGTGCCGCATCCCAAAAAGGGATTGATCAACGGCAAATGCTTTATCCTTTATGCTTTTTTTTATTAACAGAGCTAATTGTTAATCGACCCCGTTCTTCTTGTGAATAGTTCACACCTTCGGCCTACCCCTCGGAGCGAATGCGCATCATTATCGTCGCAGTTCTTGAATTAGGATAACGCATGCTTTGCTGAAACCAAGATTCGCGCTCTCTAGCGGGCTAAGTGTTATTTTTTCGGACCGGAGAATTCTTTTTATGAGACTGGACGTGATTGAAGGGCGCCAAATGAGTTCCAAGGTAGATAGGTTTGGAAAGTTGCCGCCGATTTTACCCTTTTCTCATGTGCGCATATCTCAATTCAAACTGTACGTTTTTGATCAAAATAAAAATCGCTACAGTCCTCGTGCATCCGCCCACGAGGCACACGTTCTACCCTGCACGGTTGATGAAAGTGCTGGAGTTCTGGGGGCAGTGAACCAGTCCCCGGCCTCTCGGGGGGTCGTTCCACCATCATGGATTTCAGAGTATTCTTCTTCGAAGACGCTATGCCGATGTTAGATAGGTGGCAACAGTTGGGCGAAAGATTCGAGAGGAAGACGTTTGCAGTATGGTATACAATGTGGATTACCCAGAAGTGATATTCACCCAAAAAATTAATTGTAGCTCCTCAAATTGAAAGTTGGCACTATTTACCCTTTACTGCCCCACTCCTCGAGAACTGAGCCGGTTTTTATCGAAATTGGTCATTGACTGTGAATTTGGCCAGAAACTTGCCTTCGGGGGTAATTCGTAGAACACGAATATCACATTTGTTTACCGCTAGAACGCCTGGCGCTCGCGTCAGAAGCGCCGGCGCCAAAAGGCGCCAGAACATCTCGGATCCCCAAATTCGCTGGAAAGTTGTCCTCAGAGGTATTTTGACCCGTAGAATATGATTATCACATCAGTTTGTTACGAGTGAACCTGTAGCCTGCGCTACGAGCGCCCGCGCAAAACTGTTGTGATAGCGCCGGCGCCTGTGGCGCGGCGCCAAGCGTTTTCGCTCTAAACCGGTATTATATTCGTGATCTACGGGTCAAATTACCCCTGAAGGCAAGTTTCTAGCAAAATCCACAGTCATGGACGAATTTCGATCAAAATCCGGCTCAGTTCTCGAGGAGTGGGGCAGTAAAGGGTAAATAGTGCCTCTTTGAGAAAGTTGTGTCTATGTGTAGAATCGCTTTCTCATTCTACCAACACATTTTCGTCCATCCCGATGAAGCTTTCTCGGAGGCCATTCCCGAGCGTCGTTTTGTTTCAATTTCCAAATCGATTGTAACTTCGTAATAGCATACAGTGTACGTGCTGGTTGGTGAGAAAAAGTGTGGTAGCAAAACAAACAACAAACAAGCAAAGCAAAACAAATAACACCCACCAGAATACGATCCACCAAAAACTATCCATTTAGCGGGCTTATCCGTTCCCATTTCGGTGTTCACGGTTCTTATGAAATTGGCCACGTCATAAAGCATTTGTAGAGAAGATAGATAATATGTGTATATCTTATTTTTGAATGCACCAACTGCTCTAAAAATATTGTCTTCGTGATAATTTAATTATATCGAATAAGTATATGAATAGATAAAATCATACTCGAAGAGGTGGCTCTCGCCGTAATATCTGTGTTCTAGTAGATACACTGTTGCTCCGAACTTTATTCGCCCACTTCAAGATAGGTGAGGTTCTCGTTGAGAACCCATGAAGGGCGCGCAGGTGATTCGCCACCAATCATCAAGAAGATTGGACCGTCTGGTTTGGCCCATTGTTCGTTTTTGAAGAATCTCTGGAGAGCGTCAAAATTAATTGACTTAATTCAATTCTAGTTTCCGACTCATCGGTCGCGATTATGTGCCATCACTTATGGATGCAGACTGCAATACGTTTGTGGTCTAATAGTTTTCGGTGTTTTTGAGCCTCATGTCAGTTAAAGGAGCTGACCTCTGTCAACCGAACAAGTCTAGAATCTTCCATTCTGGGGCCAGTTATTTGGCTCTAGATAGGACTGTGTACTATCTCTACACTCCTGCTTTGGCTAGCCCCCATCAAAGGCAAGCCCTGAAATTAGGTTCTTCAGTAGGAAGCATATCGCTAGTGAGATTGTCAGGTCCGAATGCACAGAGGTGGTGCCACCTTCGTCGTCGTCGTCGAACGCACGGTTAGGGAGCTATCATTCAGAGAATTGCATCCATCAACTCTCCGTGTAACCCTCCCCACTCACCGCGGTTGTTGTAAGGATCAGCGACAATGGCCGCGACTACACCCAAAGTAGACTCCGGCGAAGCTGTTAGAAGCAGTTCAAGATTACATATGAAATCGAAAGCAGCTGATGCGGTTATCTGCAACAAACTCGTCCGGACACATTCCCTTCCCATAACAAAGTGGAGGGCAGCTGAAGTAGAGAGGCTTTGTTCGCGACGCAAGTGGAGATTTTATAATTCCCTTCCCTTTTTTGAATGAATCTCCGCCCAACTTTATCATTAAGCGCCCTTACTCATCCATTTTATCACGGGCTTTGCCTTTTGGTACTTGAATTGACGTTTATAGGTCTTTAACAAGGAAAAGGTACTGGGTGTGGCCATTCGAGGAAAGATCTTCATACTTCAATGCAAACTCAAACGCTGATCTCGGATCTATTATTATATATTTTTCAATCTACTAAACGATAATTTGAATGGAGCTACGAAGGGGGAAGCCCAAAGGTATTGGTCGGGGCTCACGATCAAGATGTCATGGGATCGATTTGTTGTGGCGCTTTTTTTTACTTTTCCGGCAATATAGCTAGAAGTACTTTCAAATGCTTCATCAGTGTTCGCGTAATTGCCTGCAAGAAAAGTATGTATGTAAGCAATTTGGCCACTTACTTAAGGGCTTACGGCCCGAAACGTCGTCAAATGAAGCCTTTTGGAAGAGTTTCATTTCAATCAACAACAAAGAAATTTGGACCACTGTTAAACCGTGGTAAACCGTGATGCCTGCATCACAGTTGTCAGATATTTTTGCGCCGAATAAGTGATATTGCAGTGATTAGCGGTCAAATTACCTTTGAAATTGGTCGCCTGCTGGGCCTGGGCCCCACCAACTGCGTGCGCTACTGCTACCCAACACGTTACTCCTCAGGTGTCTCACTGGGTTCACAGAAGCGTGAATAGAAGAGCCTTATGACTCCTTCCCAATTTTTTTTAGCAGATTTGAAAGGAAGATTCAAGATCAGCATCTCAAAGTATTACACATACAGGAGTCTTATAGGGAGTGGCCAGGCCGAACTAGAATGCATTCTTTCGGATGTTTGGAGGGAGTCTCTCACTTTTGTCTTCTGATGTTTTTATGTTCCTGTTTTATTTTTCTTAGAATTATTCCCTGAATTTCTTGAAGCTAAGAAATGAACGGATGGGTACACATCATATTCAGGAAAGATCTATAAGGTTTTGAAAAGTGTAAGGCACTGATCAATGCCTGTAGGGTTTTGATTGTCGAAATGGTCACAGGCTGAGGTAAAATCCGGATTCGTAATGGCCTGGTATGCTTGCGTCTGAAAAATTATTTTATTTAGTTCTAAATCTTGGCCTGTTCTTGTCGTCGTGTCGTCGTCAACGTCTTGCAGAATCTGATAGTGTTACAGTAGTAGACGTCGGGAGAGTATTGTATACACCACCATCGTCAACAAACAAAACTGGATGCCACGTACACGCTGCTTTGAGCGAACGTATCAAATGGAACGTAATACTCACTTACCATTGTCTGTTCCGGGGAGGAACCCTTATGCGGAGTCTCCCCAAGCTGGTATTATTTCGGAGGATGTTCTCTGCTTCAGGTCATCTTGTGTGGTTAAGATCTGGGTATATGTCCGAACAGTGTTCTGACTGTAAATCATCAAATTATTGTTTAGATTATTACCTTCCTCTCATCATTCAGGGTTTTGTTTCGTGGTAAAGATATTTAAATGGAGTGAAATTTATGAACGAATTGTTAGAGTTCGTTCACTTGTGAGAATTTCTTAGGTGGCAGGTTTTGAATTGCTTCTTCATATCCTCAGGGGATTTCCACCTCCGTCTTGCCAGGGCATTGCGGTGCCTCTTTATTGTCTTCGTTAATTAGTTATCTTGAAGGAAGCCGGTATCCACGAGCCCTGAGGATAGTTTCTTGCTTAGTTGTTGATTTTTGTGAGGTTTTTTGAGGGGGGTGGGTGAGTCTCACTTGCAGGTCGAGGGTGGAAATTTGTCCAATCCGCTTTACTTCCCATAAATAGTTCAAGCCGGTTTTCAGGTAGTAGAGTATGTGCGTCACCACAGACATACTTTCTTGTTATAAAGTGACGTCTGATCGTCTTCTAGTAAGAAATTGGGGGTTGATACCTCGTTTCGGTTTCGCGGACAGACGTAAGCATTAATCGTCAGCAGGGCGAGTGTGTGCTGCTGCGCATCGTTGATTTCACGTCAAATTGAATAAAGGGTGCTCACTACACTAGTCACATCGTACACACGCGCTGCGCGAGTATCTCGGTCGGGCCGACTCGCGGGTTGGCCGCGCGACGGAGCCCTTGGGGGCGGTACCCGTGAGAAATGATGACCATTACCACTCATTCAAAAAAGCCCTGATTGTCCACTGCAGTTTTGCCGTTTTATCAGCACTCACCAAGTAGTAAGCCTCTCGGAATATTCGTCAGGTTTATACGTTGAGTAGAGATCTGCCCATAGCGGTATGGGAAGCTTTGTAGAACGACTGCGCCCTTGACCGACCGTTTCGGACATATGTACACTGAGCGTAGATACCCGAAGGCCTCTGAAGACAACCCGGGCGTCAGTTCCCCTCGATTTGCAGTAGGCTTTCAGTCCTCCTAGAGAATCATAAGTCGTGCTATTTGCGTCACGTGCAAACTGTTCCAGGTGGAGAGATGGAATCCACACGAGTTGGTTCAGTCGGGGAAACATGAGATTAACCGGCAAATATTGTGGTCTAGGACTCCAAAAAACTGGGGCTGAGAGGAGTTCGGACCTGCAAAACCGTCTTTCAAGTTTGTCGTCTGTTCTTCTTCTAGGCAGTGATCCTTCAGAAGAGCGAGAATGAATCCTTTAGGTACCAATGTGCGATGTTAAATGACGTTCGATTCGCAAGGCTACCGAGCTCTGACCCACTTATGTCGTGGTATCAAAATAAACAATTACAAAAGCGGATACCACCAAAATCGTTGATAAATAATAATCGGTCTATTTATTAACTCAAGCATCTTAGTTCTTCGAGTATAGGCAAATCTATTTCAAGGGGCAATTAGATCGGCTGAGCTCACAGAAAGATGTTCGGATTATTCATCGCACACGACTGTTGCTGCACTTCAATAAGCCGTCTTCTCGCCGCTAACACGCCATGCGTCCAGAGCAGCTTCAAACCCGTGGGCGGTTTGTTGACAAAGTTCCATCACGAGCTCGCGATCGAGTAGTTAATGCGGATAGGACGGTACGACGGAGACATCAGGACGCGTCTCGCGTGCTGTGCGGAGAGGTATGACGGTGCGGGAGAGCGCCGTGTGAACATGCAGTCCAACGTCCTCAAGAGCGCTCCAAACGTCTACGGCTTGACCTGTCCAGAGTCTTGGCGTCGGAAATCAAATAATTTCTACCACTCTCAGGTTCTTATGTGTTTTCTTACATCTCGAAATTCAACCCTCTGAGTGATCTCTGTAACTAAAACGTGGGAAAAGGCTCTCGATTACGAATTACTTTTGAATGGGCTTTCTCACAAGGGAACGGATTCCAGGTCGAAGTGGCCATTTGTAACGAGACATACACCACTAGATGTGTTTTTGGACGCTGATCTCGAATCTGCTCTCCAAATCTGCGGAACGATTCCCTGAACGTAGTTATGAAGCGAGATAGTGCAGTGGCAGCGGCCCAGGCCGACGGAAAAGAGGTCGTGGGATCGAATTCTTGGCGATATCTCACATTTGCTTTCCTTGAGACATTGCTAAAGATGCTTTTATCCATATAAATTATTAGCGATTGCCTATATTACAAGTGGGAATAGCTAGCGAGGAGCATCTAACACTGTGCGCGCCATTCGCAAAAGATCGCCCCTTGTACTCGTAGCGCACGCGTCAGGCGCATTCGTGCCAAACAGAGGTGATATTCGTATTCAGCGCGTCAAAATGCCCCTTTCCACAACTTTTGGTCCAAATCTGAAATTTGTACCTAACTTTGCAAATGTGGGCAGTCACCGTTGGTCATTTGCACATGGCACGCACACTTGATCGAAACTCCTCGCTATCTCCTCGCACTAGTAATAAAGGCGAGTGATTCCCTTAACAATGTCCTCAGGAAAAGCAAAAGTCAAAACTCGCCGAAAATTCGATCCCACGACGTCTTTCCCGTTGGCCCCGGCCGCTGCCACTGCACTATCTCGCTTCATAACTACGTTCGGAGAATCGTTCCGCAGATTTGGAGAGCAGATTCAAGATCAGCGTCCAAAAACACATCTAGTGGTGTATGTCTCGTTACAAATGGCCACTTCGACCTGGTATCCTTCCCTTGTGAGAACTGGAAACTAAATTCGAAAACAACAAGAAGCGTTCTTAGCTAAGCATTTACCGTAGTATTCAGATAGTGTCAGACTCTTAGAATTGTGACATACTTCCACCAATAGGAACGGTCTGGGCGGATGTCGGAAACTCCAGTTGTCAATATTGAGAAATATTCGCGTAAAGGACGTTCAGCATCTTAGTGAATGGTCTCTTTGTGGGGCAAATATCGTCAGCAGTGAGACTATCTGGAAATTCATTTCCGTTGGTGGAATAGTTGATTTTTGATTTTTTCGCAGGCACTTATTCAAGAATAATGATGGATGCGAAAAGTATGTGCTAATATTACATAAGTCTTCGAGTGCGAAGGTTCGCCTAGTCGAGACAGCCTTCGTGACAGGGCTAATTTGATTTTGATTTGTTTCTTTGAATATCTTATCTTTGAGGGACTTCGACAGATGACTGTAATAAAAAACAAAACCAGCTTTAGAAAACATCGAGCATGCTCAATCTTTAGTCAAGGACGTTTGCGCTCAGAGCAAGAGAAAAAAAATAATGCACTGAAAATCGTTTTGGCGAACACTTTTGACCGCTAGTATATTTCAAAATAAAGTTTTTATCGGTTGCGATTATGGCCACGTCATTCGGTACGGATTTTCGAGGAACCATTCTCTAGATAGTGATCTTATGCGACTCTTGAAGCAAACTCTCCGGGATCCGCTAAGCCTAGAACTGGGTTGCTCTCGCTGCTCAGAAAGAACGACAAGGACGCCAAGCCCTGCCATTGTACTGCCATGTTTTCAATCTAAACACAAAGCAGCGGTCTGTCTTGTATTGCGTGTATAGTGTCTGTGATTGTTTCTATATCCCATTCCTCAGCGCCCAGTCTGCGAAGAAGCGCCACTTATTTCACAAGAACGAGGCCATGATCTTCACTGCTTTTGGCTTTGGAGCAATTTGCTGCTCTGATTTCACTCTTGAGTGCAGCAATCTCATCTAGGTGATCATAGATACGTCTTTGACTGCGCTCCCCGGCATGAAAAAAGTAAAGATTACATGTGACGCTTTCCGAAAGCTATTCTCAAACGAGCTTTGAAGGAACAGAGCAAAATCTTTGAGCTGAGTTTTGAGGTTTTCACTTAATGCTGGTTAGGAGCGTTGAATGATAAACAATAGAGTCAAATTATAAACACAGTTCTTTTCTTTTGAAATTTGATAGCAGACGTTCCTCTGCAGGACATAGTGGTTTCCGTGCCATTTCTCATGGTTTTTGTAATGCCCAGAGACTTGAAAATGAAGCGCTAGAAATCACATATTCCCATCTCCATTTCTGCTGCTTAAACGTGCAAAAGAGCAGTTCACTATAAAGCTAGTGGTGAAAGGATGGAGACGGGCATTGTCTCGTAGGGAACCCACCTGCCTTTAGACTAGGTATACTTCCTACCTCATCATCCGATCTTATCGTGGAATCCTCCTTCAATTCAAGTCAGCTGATAAGGCCTATCAACCTTTTGTGGAAGTCTATGGTGATCAAGCTCTATCACATTCTATCTGTTGATATTGCAACAATTTAGGAGTAATGATGTCATCAGCGAAAAACCGTTTAGCCTATGAAACGAAACGATTCCATTTTGGCAACTTGCTAGCACTGCAACTCCGTCAGCTCACATATGAGTGAGAGGCTACTGGGCGGCTCCGAGAGGTTCACATGCAGGAAAGTATAGGAAAAGGAGTGGATCAATCATCTTGGGACTTAAAGGCAAAGTTCGGGCTCAGACCCACCTAATAAGCCCTTAAAGTGGCTAGAAGTGCATGGGACGCAACTGCAGGCGACTCGCCAAGTTCCCGCATCGAAATGCGTCACTAAGGCGCTAGGGGCCAAGGACTTTGACACGCTCCACCTGTTGCGACACGCTCCGCCCACCGCTCGATATTTTGTCTGCGTCGCAATGCTGATCTGCTATGCTCTCTCTTCTCGGATTTCTCTACCGCTCTCCGCGCTCACATTATCTCTCATCTCCCTGCCGGCCTTTTGAACTTCTCCGCAACGTAGAGCAAAAGGCTCGTATTTCCTGTGTATTTCACGATTTTTTTTCCTTTTTTCTCCACTGGCGGTCCACCTCCCGCCCCTACATCACATTTGAGTAATTACCTTCATCAGTTCAAGCTGAATTTGCCTTTAAAACCGTATAATCTCGGCGAGGTCGCAGTTCCCCAAAAAGATGGAAAGGAGTTCGAAAAAATCATTCAAACTTGTTTGGATAATTGTCATTTTCTCACGATCATGTTTTCTTGAGCAAGAAGAGTGACCGAGATTGAGCGAACAAACTAATAAAACCTGGTATTGGAACACCTACAACCATTTTGAAAAAGACCGTCATATAAGTAAACGAAAATGGTGCAATACTTTATAGGTCAACGCTCTTATCATGACATATGATAAGACATTATAAGTTAACAGTGATATTACCATATTTAAAAAAAAGGTTCTCCATATCTGAAAAATTATCTTAATTTCAAGTAAAGTTTGTCCCAAAGAAAAACTGACTGCTAACAAGGAATGGAACAACTGTAGGATCCTTCGAAGTGAGTTTGCTCAAAAGGCTCCATGGGTCGCGCGCTCCATTAGGAATGACGACATTTGTCCCCTAAAAATAGAGGTTTCAGCCTTTCACTGATGCTGTTCATTAGGTCGTAGAACTTGGAGTAAACTCCTGATTACAGCGCCCCGATGGCTGCATCCACTCCCTTTGGTCGGAAATCCTCCGATAAAGCTTGAATTCGGGCACAGGAGATGTCCAGCAGGAAAAGTCCATAGGCGTCTAATGCGAATCAGGCCTTGTTACTTTTGCCAGGAATGGAAGCGAAGGTGGGTAGAGCAAGGAAGTAAAACGATTGACAGAAGGACGACATACGTGATGGGAGGAAAATCAGAAAAGAGATGCTTAATCTCCGAAGCATGCCAATTGCAATCTTTACATAGTATTTTAATTTCTTTTTCGTATCTCGTCTTCTCCTTCTATTCTCATGCACATTCCGTCATTCTAACAAGATGCAGCTCCAAAAGCCTAACAATGTGCCTTCATTGGACCAATGTCCCTTTAAAAGGGTAGGACGCTTGTCCTTATGATCGCAAGAGCCCTTCTAGAAAGTAAGCGAATATGGTGTTAGGTCTTCGCCGAGTGACATTCCGTGCACCCCACCGTTTTGAAGCTCTACTAGTGTGCGCGTCTTTCGTACATAACATAACTTTCTCCTACTCTCTCCTCCGCCACTCAACTGGCCTGTCGTCTTTGCAACACAAACGGCGAAAATGAGAAGCGTTTCTAGTTTTAACTCCCTTCGCGATAGTCTTTTAGTCTGTCTCGAATTCACTGTTCTCTACTACATTTCAATAGTACATTTTGATGAAGGTTAACGCGTCCACGTTGAACAAAGTGCAAAATTACGACCCACCCCCTCTGGACGGCCCTCATACACGAACCCCCCCCCCACAGCGTCACTGTAGTTTTGATTCTGAGAACGAGTTGACACAGCAGCCCAACTCCAATCCACAATTTCCTCCAAAAATAGCCGTCGACGCGGACGGATACGTCTCCCGTACGGTTGACCCTGCTTTTGATTCTTTGATCGTTGGGTTTGTTTTACCCACCCACAATAGCTTGGGAGTTGGGCTGTGTAGCTCGATCAAAACCATGATAGCTGACCACTTTTGAAAATAAAATGAGAGCGTTGAGAAAAGCAAAATGGCAAAAACCACTCTGAAACCGAACAACAATGCAGAACACGGCGAAAAAAGTTTAACGAAACAAAGCATAGCGCAAAGTTTGGAAGATGCTTCATAAAGTGACTAGTTTGACTGGATTCAAATTTGTACTACGGCCATCTGCGCGGTTGCGGCGCTATTCACCACAACTTCACCTTCGCCCTCTCACACTGGATGATCACCACTAACTCCCTTAGTGGGATCGCAGTGACGCGGACATTTTCAATTCCACGGGGTGCAGTGGTTCTGGTGAACGCTCATTTTATGTGCCATTCTAAGGATAACCTTACTCTCACCTTATATCCATCAGCTCCACCGTAGTGTGATATCGTGGACCGAACAGCCTCCTTTATGTATTCGGTATTGTACTCCCTACCGAAGACTTCACGGCAGATGTCAATGTAGAAGCTTAAAAATATATATTTTTGCATTCGGCCGCCAATTTGAGTTGTTATGAGAATCTGTTAGGTCGTTGAAGCCTTGCCGTGCACTTTCCGATTTTGTTTTATGGCGCAGCGGTTTTTGAACTGAAAGTTTTCATCCGAGACCCAAAGAGTTACATATACATGTAGCTGCTACATTATTCACAAGCTTTTTTCTGTCTATTCTCTCATACGTTTTGTTGGGGCTCATGTCGCTAGAGAAGGGGGAGGGGGAG
Organism: Ostertagia ostertagi; assembly: GCA_036418205.1. Classification (NCBI taxonomy): domain Eukaryota; kingdom Metazoa; phylum Nematoda; class Chromadorea; order Rhabditida; family Trichostrongylidae; genus Ostertagia; species Ostertagia ostertagi. The sequence continues at coordinate 6,134 of MU883422.1, read as the reverse complement.
ACATTAAAGTGCGTAAGCCACCGTCAGTATGGGACCAGAGGTGAACTCGGTCGAGGAAACGGCAACGGCTCATCGAGGACTTGCCTGTTCAGTCACGCTCTCCCGCGCGTATATTCCACTCTCGACACTACCCTCGCACAGTAGAGAGCCATGGTCGTCCTCGAACCGTTGTTCACCCCGACTACTCTAGGAAAAGAGAGGGCTCTGGGAGAGGGTGTGAGTTTTTATACTCCCTAGCGTTTCTACCCCTTTGTGGGTTTTGGTCCTACTGTCACTTTCAGCGGTTTTGAAATGCCCTGTCTTGAATCCCTTCCCTCCTCCAACCCCCTAAAGACATGAGCGCCGTTTCGTTTTAATTTCCAATAAATTTCAAGAAAGGGCCACTACGCGAGTTATGCACCAATCATCATTGTCAAAAAGAAATGCTCATCGTGAAACATGTAACGAGATCCTTCAAAAATATAGAGATCCACAGGAAAAACTCCATACAAAAACAAAAAGAGCATTACTCACGGCACAACACAATACTTTTCTGTGCCAAGCGGGGTTGAGGAGGACCACGCGGCGGGCGGCGTCGTCTGGGACCTAAGCCTTGGAGGAGGAGATGAGTAGAGCGCCGCGCCGCCGCGTGGTCCCCCCAACCCTCTTGGCACCCTTTTTTTCTTATTCCTTATCTATTATAAAGAAATTGGTCGCACCAAATGCTCAGTTGACTGTTATGAACACATAGCTATGATGGCGATCACGGACAGTGTGTCTAAGAGACCTATTAGGAACCACACTTTGCAGACAAGTTTTCGTTTTTTTGCCTTTGAAAGTGACAGTTGGCTGCACATAGCGGTCAGACCGTCTTCATGAAGCAGCAGAGAGTAGTGTTGTGCAAACGAACCTGTGCAATCAATGTTTTTGTCAAAGAATGGGTCAGCCTTTCCAGATTTCAGCACTATCACAACAAAATGTTGTAATTGAAAAATTATATTAGGTTGGAAGGAAAGTTCCTTAACACTCAATTCGCGCTCTTTCTGGATTTCTCCCGAATGCTCTGGAATCTTCCATGGGTGGTATATAGTAGGAGTGGACCGTGCTACGTACGGTGATCAAATCAGCTTTCCCAATAATGGCGTTTGCATGGCACTAAATCAACTTTTCCCGCCAGACACTCCGAGCGCTCATTCTGTAAGAGCTCCGCCTAGAGAGATCTGCCCACCAGAGGTGGTCAGGATCAGTCCCGGGATAGGCCTGGGCACGTTCTCTCACATGGCGGTTTCGGCTTGGTTTAAACGCTCCGCAGCGAAGACTTTGATCTTTCTGACGCAACACACGACTACTGCCCATTTTGACGTTTGACGGTATTTCCCACGGGTGATGATCTGTCTGGAGGATTGACGAGTACAAGGGCTTCACAATGCTAGCTGCTCGAAAAGATTGCAGAAGAGCTTCGCCGAATATAGCGACAAGTCAACCTGCTTCACGACAACGCGCAACGTCGCGGGTGTTCGGTCTCAAGCCACAAGACTCTGAAGCCAGGCAGGACCGCGGCTGCCCGTCTGCCATATTCGTCAAACCTATCTATACACCTCTTCAACCTTTCCTGCTCGCTTGCTCATTACCTGGAGAACAGGAAGCTCGACGACGTAAACGAGCGCAAATCCGACACCAGAAGGTTGTTTGGCAAAAATCTTCCTAATTTCTAATTTCTGCGGTGTCACCCAAATGCCCGAAGGTTGGCGTAGTGTTGTTGTATCTAATGGTCAATATGTTATGGATCATTGAATAAATAAAGAATAAAAAAAATAAATTCAAAAATTGAGCTACAAGTGTTAAGGAACTTTCCTTCCAACCTAATATAGTGATTACTGAAATGGCCAATTATTGACCAGTAGGCCCAATCCTATATGGTGCGGCTCGATACTACGCTTGCTCTTGACATAAAGGGTACTATCCTTTTTTTCTTGGGAGCCATGCAAACTGTGGGTGATTTTGTAGTGCTTCAATACAATATTGGATTTTGAAAACGAAAATCTCCGAAGTCGATACAAATGGGTGCATCAATTCATTCATCGTGACTCACGCTCAACGCAGGACCAATGGGCCGAAATCGCTCGATACTACACGCTCAACCGTCAGTGGTTGGGACATGAAGCCAAACTCGTACAGCTCTTGCCACTGGTGCACGCCGGCGCATCAATTACTGAAACCATCAGACGTAACTCTGAATTCACAAGAATCCAAAAAGTTGATGTTTTTACGTTACGCGGGGATGATGCAGTGAAATGAGGCATCGCTACCACATGCATAGTTTCCCATATAGAGGGTACGAAAGTCGAATAGGAAGAGGACATTGTACCATACATAAAGACAGAGCAAGGAGATAGAGTGGAGAAAGGTCGGAAATGAAGTGGAAGCGACCTTCGCGTCCCATAACTTTGGTCCACCTTCTGTACGCATGTTTCGTGGATGGAAAATATTAGAAAGTACAACCCACGAGTGTGCTCTAGTCATAATACAAAAGTTCCTCTACATATTGCACTACGGTTGATGAGTCATTATCTACAATATGGTGCGAGCTCAATCTTATGCCTGTTTCCTATCGGCTCTTTTTTAAGCCACTGATCATCCCGCCTTTGCAAACAAAGTACTCGAGGAACTTCAGCTTGGTAAGTGGTCGAATTTGAACTTCAAAGCAACAATCCCAGGACGAATTTGCGGGGTAAATACCGTTGATAATGTAGTTATAGGCGACAATTTGACCGACAGTGACGAAAAAACCAAAGAAAAACGCCGAACAGGGCTTTAAACTCCCCTTCTGCCGCTCAGAGATGATGTGGGAAGACGCGCGTTGGACGAGTTGTCTGAACTTGCCCCACTAAATGCGCTCCAGTTGCATAACACTAACATAATTACATAACACTATACATAACATAACAACATCACAACAACAAAACAATTCCAGTGCAACAGGCAGGATCACATTGATTACTTTAAAGGACAGAGTTCAAATACTCCCTGTGGTCCCAAAACGAGCACGAATGCCTCCGTAGCCAATCACGGCTGGCAAGTGGGCGGTCCCGAAGAAATTTCCAACCACACCCATCTTTGAGGAGTTTAACGCCCTTTTTAGGCTTTTCCCAGGTGAGTTTTCTTTATAACTACACTTCAGATGTTCTCCAATAGTGCATCCTTTAGTGCCATTAGTTTTGAAAGAAGCAGACCCTGCTGGGACTGTTGCTTGGAAGAAAAATATCAAATACTTACGGTCGTAGCCCTCTTCATCGAAAGTTTCGTTTTTGAGATATCTGATCATGTCACGGTAATTACTGGGGGTATATGGAGCCATATTTATGAAGAATTTGCCCTGCATATCTAAATGGAAGACAAGCAGACTAATTTTTTTCGATAGAAATCTCTACGCTGAGAAGAATCTTATAAGAATCCGGGATTCGAAAGACTGGCTTCGAAACAACGATTCTCACTTACGTTTGTCACGGTTGATATACTCCATGAAAGCCAACGGAGGGGCAATGTCATAATTCATGAGATCACAAATCATTTCTGTAGAAAAAAAGTATCGACCTTCCTGCTAAAATATCTGCTTTAAAATGGCTATTTTTTGTGAGATCATAGAATCTGATCGGAACGTACCATGAAGGGACCACCCCTGTGCTGTACTCCCAAATGAAAGTTGTGCAAATGAATAGAGTTGAACAGCTGTATATCGTTGTATGTCAGTCGCCTCATTGAAAACGGAGGTTTGAGACTGAACAGAGTTTTTAAGAGCAATTATGGGCTCAGCGTTGAGACATCCCTGACAGGTGTTTTGCAAGCGCTTCGTACAATCAACCCTACAAAAGTTGAACCAGCTGGGTTGCGGAACGATGCTGCTGCGGAACGATCCACCTTACTCAGTGAACCTTTTTGCCTACCTCGTCTCTTTTTACTGGAGGTCGACTGGTCCTTAGCATAGAAACGCTCGGAACGCAACACCATATTTCAACAGCTTTCCGAGATTAATTCGCCTCAGAGCCTCAGTATTTCAAGTGACCATTGGTTGAACAGGATTCTCATTGAAGTTGTCTTGAGATTGGATTGTCAGCGGCTTGGATTTCAAGTAAGGGTTAGTTCGATGCCGTGCGCACACATGCATTGGGCAGTGGGCGTGAAATTAGACAGATTGTTTGTTATTAAATGCGGAGTGAAGACAAATTTCGCCCCAGGCGGGACCAGAAATGGTGCCCGGTAGCGTAACTCGTAGCGCACTTGCCCGGAAAGCGAGAGGTGCGGGTTCTAGTCCCGGCTGGGGCGAAAGTTTTGTTCACACCCCAGCATTCTTGTAATCATACGCCAGAACTTTTTGAAAGAGCTAACACAAGATACGGTGGGTCGCCTGGATAACCCACCGCGGCGCTGCTGTGGCACTTGAGTCCGCGTAGTAGGTTCTTCATGTTTTCGGTGGTTCGTTGCCTTGTGCTGCGATATGCGCGTGCTGGGATGGCTTGTGACCGGAATGGAAGCCCTGGATCTTAGAAGGACTGATAGCAGCAAGGAGTGGCTGGTGAACTTTCAGAGATGTAATTCAACGAGGTGCCTTTTTTGAGTATACACTATGTCGCTCACTCGAATAGTTCGGACAACTGGTCCCGGCCAACTTGACTGCCCAGCATGTCGATCATTTGTGCGCGAATCCAATTTGTATATTATCGGCGCACGTCTTGTTGTATGAGAGCGTGTACACATTTTCAACGAACTGGGTGGATTCTGGAAAACAAAGGCTTAATTTTTTGTGACATGGAACTTAAAATTTTCTCATTAGATATGAATCGTTTTCTATCATTTCTCATGCGTGGCCACTGAAAAAAAATGTTTTTTTCTTCTTTAAAGTGTGATTCTAAAGTTAAATGAAGCAAATGGTGCGACACGATTTGCTCATCTGGTCTCCAATTATGACCAGAAAGTAACTCGTGGCTGTAGCATGCTGAACTGTACCAACAGCTCCTGCGATTATTTCGGATATTTTTGTCGAGCCCAGGCAAGAGACCTGATAGCGGGATAATCGTTGAATTAAACAATCGTAAATTTATGTATCTCTAGGAGAGGGCTATGTCAGGTTGTATCAGACGACGCCCCTTCATAGCTGTGGGCTGACACTCACTGATGTTTTCCGAGTTTTGATAGTCATTTTTGACGATTTGATTTCTTTGCTAATATGTACCGCTATTTCTGGTTATACAGTATATAGTTTTTTTACAGGTTATAATAAGTATGGAGTATATTAACCAGATTGGTCCCCCGGCAAGCGCCGGAACCTCCCTACCTTGCGTAAGCTTTCCCTTCTCCCTCCTCTCCTTACTCTCCCCTCGTTCCCCTCTGCTCGCCGGCTACCACAGCATCACCTTGTCGAATGACCGAAAGTGTGCTAAGTGCGTGTTTATATAGCCGTTGGGGATGCTATCACAATCATGCCATTGCAAAACACTAATAGCTAAAGTCCTGTGAGCTACATGATTCTGTTAGCGGTTTGTTTATCCCATGAGCTTCCTTCTCACTCACTTCATTTTGCGGACGGACACACATACATACATACACACATACATACATACAAACCGACACACAAAGTTAGCGCTTTATAAAATAGAAGGATATATTACTTGTATAAAGTATATATATATTTACAGGGGCGGCAAAAAAGACATTTTGTCTCCAGACTCAAATGGATTTAATCACACTTTGCTCAGCTCAAAGCGTGTGCTCCCAACTTAGAATTGAAGAGCGCATTTCATTCATAAGAAAATCTTCATAGTGGCCATCTACGTGGACGGCATCAGAAAAGTTTGCCCGGAAACATGGTGCTCTGGTCGAGCTCAATGGGGTTCTCGACTGATCGTGTACCGTTACGACGGGTTCCGAAGGGCGGGTTCGAGGGGGTTTGCATAGTTAGAGCTAATGTTGGTTAACATCCCACGTTGAATCGATTCACGAAATTATGTAAGAGCTTCAGGCTGAAGCAGTTACTGTAGGCCTCCCTGAGCTCGACGACGGTGACAGATGACGTCATATTCTGAAGACGGTGAGGGTAGTGAAGGAGGGCCTGCGTGTACTTATAGAGGGACATTCAGGGAAATATTTTTGCTGAGGAA
>MU883421.1:0-38891 GCA_036418205.1 Ostertagia ostertagi | reverse complement strand
GCTCAGTTACTACTGCTCACCTCCTCCCTGATCAGCGTTCTTCATTGTGATCATGAACGTGGCGAAACGATTTCCGAATTTTCTCATCAATGTGTCCCCTTCCATCCCATCTCCATATCCGAGGAAATCATGGCGAGGAGCATAGTGCTGATTTTTTTTGAAGGTGAGCACCTAAGAAGAAAATTTGTCTGATAATCATTTCGCAAAATTGAAAATTCGTTGAAGACAACAATAGGTCGGGTTCTCATAATAAGGTGGACTGGAATATTCGGAGGAAGTCTTTTCGCTAGCTGGAATTTAAATGTATGTACGAATATATGTTTAAAACCATTGAGATTCCGAAAAGGCGATTTGGGTCAGGAGATACCGGTTGCGGTGGGAGGTAGGATGCGTAGTGATTGATATGGTGCTGATACCGCCCGGTATACTTAGTTTCAAGCGGGTCCTGTTCCTCACGCTTTGGTCCAGAGTTAATCGAAATTATTCCTAGGATTACATTGAAGTCTCACCTGCCATGGGTCGCTCGACACGAAATTCATAAACGGAATGAGCTTCTTCAGCCTTTCGAATAGCCTTGCAAAGCTGGGCTTCTCTTTGTGCTTGAGCAAGATCTCAGTGGCGTGAAGTTTGACATCAGATCCCTTCTTCCTTGCCTGAAGTCATAAGTAACAACTTGCTAACTTTTCTTCTGAAATGTGTCGATAAACTGTAAGTGATGGGGTCCAATCCTCGAAGAGCTGCCCCTGGGAGCCGCTCAGTGAGCAGCTGATCGTGGACAGTCGAATGAGGCGACAGGCGGCAGGCCGGCCTACGAATATTCACATCAAATCCTTATAGTAGTGACGTCATATGATTTGCGAGATCCGCTGGAACCAACGCGCACTCGCAAAGCATGACGAGATGGGAGGTATACCAGGGGCTCCTTTGCAAGGACGGCGTAGGGGGCAGCTAAGTTAGTCCAGAGTCTCGCAACGTATGGAAGACTCACGTTGAAACGGCAAATAACATTAGCGTGCCGAAGGGCCGCTCGTACAAACAAGCTGAAGCTCTAGAGTGCAGACGAAACGATTCGGAATAATTGTTTCTGACAACTTAGGTGACTCGGTCGTATGCGTTGATCGTTTTAGAACCGCCTAATAAAGACTAATGACGTTAGTGAACGCTACCGATAGTAGTACTTCTCTGCAAATACTAGTTCTTCTCTGCATATGTTCTACATGCTGGCTGCTTCGACCGAGACGCAGACGAGTTCTGGACCATGTTCGATGAAAAGACAATCGCCCAGGCTTGGTCATGCCGAATTTGGAGCGAGCAGAAAGGCTTATCGTCTAAACAGCACCTTTTCAAGTTTCATCAACAGTCGTGGCCGCCGGCAACCGAACGTGGGATATCACGGCCGCCTCCTTTTCCTTCATTTCCCACCACGTGATTCTCGCTGGTCCACCGCTCGGTTTCTTTCAATTTCGGAGGAAGGGCCTTCAAGAGCGGAGCCACGTTGTTCTTGGCGATAAGACAGCTGACAACTGGTTGAAATGTCATGCAGCTGAAAATGAGGCCTTCGAGAAGCTTCATAGTGTGCAATATGTTTTCGCCTCGCTAAAGACCGCAATCGCCAATCCGAGATCATAGAAAAACTCTTCGGCATCAATGACGAGAATGGTCACCTTGATGGAGTGGAGGAAAGCAGTAAAGCGATGGCAGCGACTACTCTGAAAACATCTCAGTAATGTTCTCATGTAGCTGTCCCTTTTCCCGCCAATGCGTTGTCCTGTGCAGGAAATGATCATGGAGGAAACGAAAGAGGCCCTGGAGAAGATGGATCGAGTGCAAGCAAGAGGCCCTGATGATCTGACGACCGCATATGGAAGTCAAAGTGTTGGTGTCGTGTTGAAGGGTTAACAAGCTCTTCAAACCAGATCGTAGCAGAGAGGAAGATGCCTGAGAGTTGCCCGAAGCGTTAGACTGACGATTCGGAAGAAGGAGAGACATCTTGACTGTAGGCTGGGAGCGAGGTTACTGTCCAATCAGTCTGCTATCACACGATTATAGACCTTCAAGCGAGAGCTGCTATTCGTGAGATATTGTGCACTTTCATACCGTGTGAGGGATTGTAGCCAGCTGCCGCCACTGCTCGAATCCTAATGAGCTCGTCTGCTGGCGAACAGGCACCAGAGACCGCCGTTTGGACGCTTTCCTAGGCGACGCTCTCTAGGCTCTTCAGGTATCAGACAAGCTTTTGAGAAATGTAGTCAATGGTTAAAGAAATTTCTTTAGGGGGCTTCTGCACAATGGTATGGACATCCGCTCGCGCAGCGCATCGATAGGTGTGACAAATGGCCATCAAGCCTGGTGCCGATTCTGGCATCAACCAAAATCGCTTTTGGAGAGTAGACAAGCTGGCTTGGGTATGGAGAGGGCCGGATTTTCACGTACTTGACCTAGCAAACTAATTGGGAGAACTCGTGCTCAGATTTCTGGAAATTATTGGCATTTTTTTTTAGGGCGGTAATTTCCCATAGGAGATGGGGGGGGCTTGTCTATCTTACAATGTCAGTCAGAATCGAAAGATTGACGGAGAGGCTACCCATTGCTAGCTGTGAACGATCTGAAGGAAGATTCGGACGAATACACTGACACATTTAGGTCACGACATGTCGGCGCTGTGTCTTCGTTCTCAAGCTACAAGGATCCCCAATGCAGTAGCTTAAATCCGGCGTGCTGCCGGATTCGCCCATATTTTTCGTCGAACTTACATAGATTACGTCTCCACCTCTTCTGCCTCGCGTCGCTCATTAATACTGGTGGAGGAAAAAAGCCTGACGCGAGAAGGACGCAAATTAACACCGGATTTTCTGACAGAATATCTCTAATCGTTCTACAAATGCGGTTATAACCCCACTTACAATTGCAGAGAAGGTTGACGCTGCCTTTTGCGCTGACGCTGTGGTGGTCAAATTATATTTTTGGGTTCACAGATAAACAAGATAAAAATAAATTGCAAACTGGATGTGGGTTGTTCCAAAAACTTTCTTCACTAATCTGATAAAATTTGCCGTCTTCGTTTGACGTGAGAGCACTCGTTTGATTTCAATGTTCGATGTGAATCCAACACGATATAGAGAGTTAATTTCTCTTTATTTCTCCCATCCTGTATTGATAGAGAAAAGCGTTCGTCCCATTATTCATTATTCGTATACAGGCAGCCAGTACGGGGCTCACTGAGCTTTTTATTGAGGAAGTCTCACCTTCAAATTATTGTATAACATAAAGAGAGCACAAAAGTTCCTATGTCAGAAATTATTTTGAAATGTCGAATGTTTGATGTCTCCTTTCTTTCTTTGTTCAGAACGTTGAAGGTTGCTGATGATGCTCCATTAGGACAGCAAGTACATGAGATTCTATACGTTTAGCAGTTTTAAATATCCTGTGCGAGAAGGCCTTCCACATTAGGTATTTTCGGAACTAAAGCCCCGATAGGCTAAGTATGGGTTGGATAAGGCCGCATAGTTTCCAAGTTGACTTACTGGCGTAGTATAGAAAATAGGGAGGGAGGCAAGCGAGACTCGTCTAAAAAAAGCAAGGTAACGTTTTTAGGTTGTACTTGGGTACAAAATGAATAAGCCAATGTAATGTACGAAAAATCATTTATGCGTGCTCATTATTTTACCTCCGGCTGCATCGTATCTAAGGTCTTCATGTCCTTCCTCCTCAGGCTAGCATTCTTTCGAGATTACTCTTTCTCCATTGATCCTGGCGGGAAAGTCTTCGTTTGATTTGGGCATCTCGGTTTGCTTTTTGCGCAAAACCGCTGCACTGTTAAGGAGTGAATAGGTTCGTTCGGCGGTCCGGATTATGATAGCCCTGGGATGAGTTTGTCTTTCCTTTCCTTGAGAGGCCTTCTTTAGCCAGATCTAATTTCTACTGGACTGGTATTTTTTCTGTAACGAGTTTCATCTATTCTAATTTTCAGTATAACGTTGCCCTGGGCCAGTGTTACCTTGAAAATACGCTGTCCGCGCGACAGCGTTAATTGCGTATGTCTGGAAAAATACCGTATTTTTCTCCACGGAGGGCAATTCGGTGCTTGTATGAAAATGACATGCATTGTTAGCGGTGGTGCCCATAGCCCCAGTTGACGTTATCTTATCCGACACTTTTTTTTGTTTTCGCCGAATTTTCGGATTAACTTCGGTGAGTTTTGATTTCAGACCTGACCTGATGAACGAAAGGATATTCATTTTTGGCCTGGCGTTCAGTGATTAGACAAATCTAGTAACTTGGCAGCACCAGCTTGCAATCGTTTTGGCTTCACAGGTCCGGTATCTTCAATGAACTCGAAGACATTGCACCGGTGTTGTAGTTTGTATAGGAGCTGTAAATTGCGCTGTTTGCCTGCTGGCCCCTCTCCATTGCTTGATTCGTTACAAGTAAGGATGGTCTTTGACGTATTGTTTGCCAAAGTGATTAACTAAATGGCGATGGTGGCTCATCGCTGGAGACGGTTCCTCTGTAGAAGTATTTCTTTCTTCGTTTCAAATTACAGCGAGTGTCAATTTCGGAAAGCTTCAAGGTCACTCACAAGGGGCTTAGAATAATCTCACGAGTGTTCGGTGGAGCGTAGTAGATATGAGGACAAGGTTGGAGGTTGCGACCTCCTCTTTTTGAGCCTATGAAAGGTGAGCGACAAGAGGCGCTTAGTCCGCCCAGATCTACGGCTTCGTCCGCAGGGCCTCGCTTCGGAGCGGGTTGCGTATACAGATGTATCAAACCATGTGGTCAGCCAATTTCATTCCACCATCATCCGGATCGACTAATTTTCGTAATTGTATGGTCTTTAACCTCAGCAAAAAACTTACGTAAGAAAAACACATCACAATGTAAAACGTTACACAAAATTATAATAGTTATTAATAGGTTATCCGATAAGTAATGTCGTTTTCTTCAGATGCGAATGTTGTCCTCTGACATTAAGCTGCAATGCTATCCATAATGTGGAATATGAATACTGTTAAATTTATACGAAGAAGGAAACTGCCTGCACTACAAATGTGGGCTTCTTTGCATTCACAGTAAAACTTCGCTAGACTCAGGCTTGGCGAGATTTTCCGTCTGCAAAATTAGCAAGTGCTCAAGCTCTGATTCCACTATTTAGCGAAATCGAGGCACGAATAGCTTATGGTTAATACAGTAGTATTTATACCTCTTCTGAAAGCTTTCCGCTATTGATTTTCTTAAAAGCCTTATTTTGCTTTTGTCTCAAATTTTGTGTCTTTTGGTGGCACCGGTAGGAACAATTTGATGTTTTCAAACTAAAATTTTCCATCTTTTATCCGTCGGCTTTCACTTACCTAGAGTAGGTTTTCCAAAAAACCTAACAAAGACGCAATACGTGGTAGATTAGAAGGAATCTTCCAGCGGACCATGGACAGGTGGGCGAAGCCGGAATGTGGTTCTGCGACGAAATGCATGGTAGGTACGGAGCCCCCCCGCCCCCCCCCCCCCCCCACCAGTTCATGGGAAAGTTCGAAGCTGAATTCTGTCACATGTCGTGCGCTCGAAACGTGGATCCATAACTACCATTGCAATTTCGGTCACAAAAATTTTCCGGTCCCGCCCACTGGTCCATGGTCCGTGGAAGATTCCTTCAATGAACGCTCTCGGACCGTCTTCTCTGCAACTGTGCCTTTATCCCAGGCTTGATTCTACGAGCAGGTGCAGAAGCGTTCGCTTTCGAGCTCAACTTGCACTCGTGAGCGTGAACTATCTGTTTTGCTCACCTGTAAGCTCCACCGTTAAGCAAATACACAAGTGTTGTATGTGTAGTGTGTACCAAAATGTACAAGGGATTGCGCGCTTTCAGACTACATCACACTATTTAAAAATAATCAGCAAAAAATGAAATAGCCATAAGCCTGTAAAATATCGCGTATAATTAATGCGCAACCTAATATTTTCATTGTGAATTGAGACGAATTTTAGGCCAGCGTCATTAGGTGATCTGCCACAGGAATCACATCACTTCGAAAAATGTCCCTCAAAAAGATGGTAAACTCAATTCAACACGCATTCTACACCCACGAATTCCTTTCAACAGACCGTCAGTGTTTGAACGTCTCGTTGGAGAGGGTGGATTTAAGTGCGACGAGGTGGTGGCCCATCATCGAGTTCTGGATGAAAAGCCGAATTGGTTGGGCAAACTAATAACGGCATATTTAGAAGAGGTCATGACTAAGCACATGGAACTAGAGGAACTATTTTATTTAGAGCTGGTTGCAGGTTTCACTGATTTCGTCAACCGGACCTCCCACTCACGAACCTAAAATTCAGTAAGTTCACAAAGAATATAGATTCTTTTTTGGATGGTTACAACTTGATGTAAAAAAAATGGAACGTTGGGGGAAAAATTTCCATCTGAGGAAAAACGACATTATTAAGCAGTAGGATGACGGATAGACTTGTCTTGGAGCACACTATTAAGCCCGTAGTTCCTCGCATTTTATTTCACAGGCGAAATTGCTATCAAATAACACCTTTGTATGGAAGTAGAATGCGTGGTGCATCCCAAAAGAGCACGGATAACGCCGGGTACCCTCAAGGAGGCCCGTCGCGCGGCAAGAAGGCAGAGTCGCGGACGAGTAGCAGCGCGTGATGTGTGATGTAGGACGCACAACGGAACATTCTATTTGACCTGACGCGAAATCCCTACAGTACGCGGGCAACTCGTCCGCTAATCGCCTTCTTTTCGCGTGACGGGCCTCCTGGGGGATACCCGATAACGCCGAACGCTTCCTCCTTTATTGTTATACTATGTATACATATAAGTGGGGACAATAAAAAAAGACATTTTGTCTCCACACTCAGATGGATTTAATCACACTCTGCTCAATTTAAAACCTACGGTTCCACCTCAGTATTGAAGAGTACATTACATTTTATAGGGAATCTTTATAATGACCACCTACGTTGGCGGCATCAGGAAAATTGGTCCCGGAAACATAGTGCTCTGTCGAGCTCATTGGGGTCATCAAAGGATCGTATACCATAACGACCTGCACCGGTTTCGAAAGGGGGGGGGTTGCATAGTGGGAGCTAATGTCACTACAAAGCTATCCAACATTGAACAGATTCACGAAATTGTGTAAGAGCTCCAGGCTGAAGCAGTTACGGTAGCCCTTCTTGAGCATGACGACGATGACAGATCGGGTCATATTCTGGAGAAGGTGAGGGCAGTGAGGCAGGGTTTGCGCCTACTTATAGAGGTACATTCATGGAATATTTTGCTGAGGAACTTCCGTCAGAGACGGCAATCTCTGCGAAGAAGAAAGGGCCGAAGACCGACATAGGGAAAATGTCTTTATTTTGCCTCCACCCCCCCCCCCTGTATGCGCCATGTCGTGTGTCATGAAACTCATAGCACTCGTTACAACAACGGCGGAACTCTTGGCTGATTTTCAAAAGCTCATATGGACCTTGAAATGGTGGGTGATAAAATATGATAACCACCGACAACAACTGGTGCATTTGATAACAAAAACAGCAAAACAAGGTATGTGGTGTGAAACAGATACATATTGTTATGGAAGTAACTAATAAGTCCACTTACAAAATGAAAAGGTTTTAAAGATAACTATGAAATATGAGAAGCACGCAGGTTTGGATCACAACTAATTCGTACGGTTGCGAGGAAATGTGAATAGACAAGTTGTTTCGGATTCAGTCGCTGTTTTGTAGAAATCAATGATTGCCCTTAATAAAAGAGGCTTCATGGGGCAAGCCAGTGTACAGCATCGGATAATACACGGTTCACAAGGGATGACTATTCGATGCTCCCTGCAGCTCATGTTTTCCTTTTTCAAATGCAGGGACGAATGGAAAGCAAGTAAATCCATCGCTCCTAAAAAGATATGTTCCGTGGTCTGGTCGAAGTTCCACAGGTTCACAATATGTAGCTCCTCCAGTGTTGTGAATGCTCAGTCTGATCGCTTTCCGTCGTCCCTGGAAATATGCGGAATTCCGAAGTTCTTTCCAATGTTGGTTTCCACGTGTATTGGGAGTAACCCGTGGTCGTTTGGTTTCCTATAGTGTCCACTATATGACACTATGGGAAGGGTTGATGCAGCATACTGTGGCACTCAAAAGTCTTCAGCAAAACACTTACAGCCATAACTTTTTTCTGGCGGGCGGAATTATACGAAATTCTGACATTTTTTTGCCAATACACATTGTAAGCGATTTCACAATATTGAGCTACGAGCGGACGAATCCGCTCGATAGTTTTTTTGCGACCACTCTTCGCCTTGGCGACGTACGCTTTTTGGAATGCACACCAACCACCTTCGTGTACGGATGAGGATCCGCGATGGTCCACAGCATCTTGTTGAAAAACTCTTTCAAACGCAAAATTGGAGGTGAAATGCTATTACAAGCCTACCCAGACGCGATGGTCAACAGGGTTGTACCAGCAGCACAACAGAGCGCCTGAAAGTTAGGTCTCAAAACAGCAGAACTTTCAAGAGACATATAGGCGACCCACCACAGCACCAATTAAGTCTTCCCAGATGGCTACGCTTATCTGATCATTTGGATTTCACTCAGTCGATGTGGGAAGGACGGGCTTAGTGTAGCTGCAAATTGCGGTGCTTAGCAGCCCGCGTGGCCCAGGGATCAAATCCTGACTCGTAGGCGGTCCTGACATAGAAATCACTGCGTCCATCGGAAGTAGAAAATAAACACTTTGGCTGGCTCTCGAAAGTCATTCTATAGGACAAATCGCATTCAAAGTCACCACGTTTGTGGATGAAAGTACAAAGCGTGGCGCGCCGCGAACAAATATTGATTACTGAACCATCACTATTCATTCATATGTGTGAAGAGCTTCAGAGACACTGTTCAAACAAACCGGGGAGAAACCACAGGAAACGCTTGAGAGACGGTGAATGAATTAAACGTCATGCCACCGCTACTATTTATCGGATAAGCAACTTGTTTCATCCTGCTGTGTTGCTGTCATGAAGAGGCGTAGTTTTCCGACCGAATATTTATTTATTCTAGTGTTTAGGATGTTGAGAGTTTCAATTAAGTGGTTTTTAACATACCCATGATCTCAGCATTTGTCATTGTTCCTAAGATTAGCACTAGAACAGAACGTGCTGCCGACAGAACCAAACTGCAACCAAGCACTAAAAAATGTCTTTCATGTCGTTAGGCTAGACATAACAAAACTCGAACCAGTAGAAAAAAGGAGAGGCAGAACTTTGAGGAACTTCGAACTCTGAGAACTTGGAGCGCTACATTATGTGAAAAATGCACGGTTAGCTCATTTGTACGCCGTAATAGGGCCACAGAAGGGATATTCGCACGATTGGAACACCGAACTTCCTTTTTTGTGACTTCCGTGTAGCAGTATTAACGAACCGTAGAACTCTGGAACAGTTCACTACAACTCAGAATGGAAGTAGGAGGTGTGGCGCACACCTATAGGAGATTCATGGAATTGTTTTCGGTGAGGGGCCAAACTCCAGGAAATAGGCAGTAGCCTACCGAAAACATGTGTGTGGTGACACCCGCCTCCATCGCGCTCAGTGAGGAGAATTGTTCCCGGAAAAAATCGTGATTCTGTATCACCCACAAATCACTGGCTTGAGACCACGATACTCAGACAAGTCTGACATCGATACCCATGCAATGCTGTACCACCATTACGATCGTTGCTGTCGGATGATCGACTATGTTTGCACCAGAAGGATGGTTCACTGCGGGCAAGTTCAGACAATTCGTCCAACACGCGCCTCCCCTCATTGCTGAGGGACAGAGGGGGACTCCCTTTTCAACGCCGTGTTCGGCGTTTTTCTTCAGTTTTTTCTTTACTATCGTTAAATTTCCACCTAGAACTACATTACTAACGATTTTCACCAGGCGAATTCGGTCTGGAATTGTTGCCTTAAAGATCGAAAATGTAACTAAAAGGCACGGTATTTTCCCTCAGAAACTCGTGCACACTTATTATGGGAAGTTTCCGATTTATTCAGCCGAATGCTGCAATTGTCTGTCATTTGAATCCCACTTCTGATCTGAGCCTCCCTTCGCAAGGCTAGGTAATAAAATGCGTTCAAAGTTAATTCACCGCTTAGTACGACAAGTCTTAAGTTCGAAATTAGTCATAACAATTGATCATCGTTCACAAACGGAACGCATGTGTTCGTATTCGTAGAACTCTCAACACCTCCAATTGAAGGAATTCTTCACGGAAAATCATGATTCTAATTCAGCCATAAATCACTGGCTTTTGACTCATTATCTACAATAAAAAGAAAAAAACAGAAATATCGCTTTTGTTTTGGTAGAACATTCGAAAAAATCTAAAGGGTTGCTTTTACAAATGCTGGCGACGGGGACGCTTCCCCTTGTCTTGCAGTGTCTTCACTAGAAAATTTTCAGGCCTCTTGACTTACTTAATTCACATCTCACACTACTACTCCATCCTACTCTATCGATCGACCTGTCTCTACTCTCCCAAGTCGCGCGCTTTAATTCGATTCTTTTATTGCGCCTGATATGTATAATACGTAGCCGGCCAAAGGCCAACTTCTTTCCATGCCTCGCCTTTGGCTCCGCCCGAATTACCTTCGATTGTCCATAAAGTGTAATTTCTGTACGTTTGCTTCACTTCGTAAACCGAATCTTCATGCGTGAAACTTTGTGAGCTTTTTACAGTGATCACAACTGACGAGAAAAAAAAAGAAATTGCGGCCTGATCTGATTCCTTCACGACAACCTTCGTCCACGCACTACAACAGTGGCCCGACAGAAGTAACTCGACTCTGGATAGGGAGTGGGTAGCCACTTACCGTACAGCCAGGATACTGGTCCAACAGACTACCACCTTTTCCTTTCGCTATCAAATGTCAAGAAAGAGAAGACGCGTTTGAAGATGAAGATGACATGAATCACTGTTTGAGTAACTTTTTTGGATTGAGTTCAGGGCAGTTTCTTGCTGGAGGCGCCGAAGTCTGCCCGAAGAGTGACAGATTGTAATGGTGTAATTACCTTGTTTATTCATGTGTTTTGCTTCTTTCGAAAAGCTAGTAAAACCATAAGTGTCAAAAACCGCAAAGGCTTACCCTACACCCTATATACTTATTCAAGTTACAGGTTTTTTCCGACTTGTATACAATCCAGGGATACAGGGCAACTGTACTTCACAGTACGAGAGTTTCTTTGCACACAGGACAATCATTAGCGATATACGGCTTCTCTGAATTATTCTGAACTATGAACTCCTGATTGATGTTTCCTTCTACTGTGAGACAATTGAGACCTGATTGATGCGTTGTTAATTTACAAGTCGAAGAAATCAATTTTCGTTAAGGAAAGGGGTACATTGTCGTTGATGTTTGCTCGTGTTCCGCCGATTCTGACTCTCACTTTCTTCTCATAGTGTGGAATGTGATGCCGGTGATTCTCCATTCCAATTTTTCGACTTTATATTCAGTAACAAGCGATTAATGCCACTTTAATCGCTTGTTACTGAATATAAAGTCGACAAATTGGAATGGAGAATCACCGGCATTCCACATTCCACACTTTAAGCAGTCATATGGGATCCTGCTCTTCATTTAGTGTCGAGATGAGTTTGTTTTCTGCAGTTTCGCTCCAAATTGCTGCCCGATCGTGTTCGTTTGCAAATTTACGGCAATTGTAAAGTTCAATCCTCGCTCGTATTTCGGTGGCTCTTTTAGTAGCAGTTTGTTCTGCCGGCGACCTCACTTCGTGTTTCTAAGGTGAAATTATGGCTTTTGGCCTCGAATATGAATGTATTGGTGCAGAAAGGGCCGGCAATTGAAAGAAAAGGAAAGTAGCCGAAAACACTCACCAAGGGCTTCCTATCTTCAATGCAGCTGTACTAAAGCACTGAGAAATTGAGGTGGGGAAAGGAGAGTATGAGGCGAAAGAGCGCAACAGATGTAAGGGGACCTAAGCCGTTTGGACGCGATGAGCACACGAAGTCAGCGAGTCGGCGTATTTTGATGTTCCCGCCGCAGTCTCGTAAAATCTAAACTCTAAATCTTATAGTTTTTGTTTCGATCAAAAGTATTAGTTTAAGCCGAGACATGCGCCTTGCATTTGACTGTCAAAATTGGCGGAAACATTCCGGCCAAGCCAATATTTCGCAGAAAAAAAAGCGGATCCCGTCACCGGGTGGGACAAATGCTAAAGAATAAGAAGAAAGATGTAATATTTCGCTAAACATGGGATTTTAGCCCGAACCCCTCTCCTCTGCAGAAGAACAATGTTACTCATCGGAAGATAAATTCATCTGCTATAAAACAACTAGTTTTGCTGCGCCCGCTATAGCGGGGCTAGAGTGTCAGCGCCTTCACAACGGAGACGCACTGCGTTATTTAAAATATGTATGATGAATGGCAGATTCATCCGTTGTGTCACCTGATATGGAGATTTCATTACCACGACGTTGAGCAATTTTAATTCCTGAAGGAATGTGTTGTGAAGGATCCACTGAAAGGCGAGGCAACTGTTAACAACTTTGAAGTCCTAATTTTTGACCTCTGTCACTCTATGTTTTCCGCTGTCGCTTATGTTCATTTCTCAGTTGTAGACTATCTAGCTGTAAGCGGTTCACTGTCCAAATTACAGAGTGGAGCTATATCAATAGTGCACATGTATTTTGACGCTTTTTCGGAATGAACTTTCATGAATGACATGTAGTCGCGAATGTTATTCGCCACAACTAGGTGCACTAGTAACTGTGCACGACCCCGTAGGTGGCGCTGTCGAGGATTCTGCGCCCTGACAGCGTTCATTAGCGTATCCTGTTTGTGGGCATTTTCGCCACTTATCATCAATGTTCCCAAATTCATAACCTTGATTGTTGACAATTCGAGCTCTCCCTACTTGAAGAGACGAAAAAGTACGGATTCTAATTGAGCATTAACCACAATGAGGTAAAATGGATGTGTTGGCATCGGACGAATACAGCGGATTACTGTTAGCTTGCAGATGCTATGATGGTTACGCTGTTGGTCCTTTTGCTGGCACATTTAATGGGTGAAAATGCAGCTGGATCGACAACAGTTTCCAATCTTTACTTTGTCGGCAAGGAGCACTGGAATGAGGAAGAGCTGGACCTGTGCGAAACCCTAGGACAGTTGAATGAATGTAAGCAGTATACGTAGTTCATATGAACTCACGTAGAGGAAAAGCTGGTAACAGGACCCATTACATTTCAAGACGATTGATGATACGGAAGTAGGTCAACGCCTATCACTATTGTACTGCAGGATTTTTTTGATTTTCTGCTTTGAAAACAATTCGAATATTAGACAATAATTATTTTCACAGAAAAAATAAAATAAGTTAATAAAATCAATAGGAAAAAAGCTTGCTCATTTGGAGAGATGTCAGTTATATGATACTACATCAAATGTCAGAAATTCTGTCCATCCCATTACATGTCCCTAATCCTGTAGTTGCTAGAAGGCCCTCTAAGGTCCATAGTGAGCAGATCATAGAGGATGTAGGGGTTGATTGCTTGAGTGCGCAGAATTAAGGTGTACTGCGTATCGACGAAGTCATATATGGTGAAGATTAGTGTGAAAACTATAAATCATTCATGAAATCAAAGGTAGCGCATCATGAGATTACGACAATTCTGTAATGTGTGCTGACCGTTTTGCTGAATTTCCAGGATTGTTCATAATCTACGATTGACGATTGCACCCAATATTTTGTCGAACCGTGGACACTGCTCAAAAGCGTAAACTTCTGCGGGAGAAAGCATGCTCAAATACAGTGAATTTGATCAGGAAAACTTGCAAAGTGCAAACAGATATTCAATTTCACAACGACTTCGAAACAGAATCAGTTGTGCTTTACTGAATGTTGATATTACAGCACTCTCTTGCTACTCCAGCATTATCAATTACCAGCGGATAGACGTTGAGGTGTTGAGCGAAGATCCTATTCTTGTGGTGTTCAGGAAATTTGCATCAGACAATTACGTAGCCGGTTTTCTCGCTGACGCTAAGAAGAAAAAGTATCATACAGCGGTGAGCCCCTCCCTTTCTTATAACTCTTATAGCTATCGCATAGAATCAATAGAAGCGAGGCTTGCAGAAGGAATCCATTCCTAAATATTCATTTAGCAAACCCGCTTCCTCACGTACAGATACCCTAGCATCTCCGATGGATCCACTGCTAGAGAGCTATCTAAAATTGCGACCGTATTAGGGTGTTGGGGAGCCGTCGCGATTAAGCAAATTGATATTTGGCCAAACACTTTTCTGACCATCGTAACTTATTTTTAGCAGAGCGAACTAAGCAAAATTTCAGTCTGTCCTATTCTACTGCGATAATTTTCGCGTATTGCTTGCACAATGAATGATTATATACCAGATACTATTCGATATTGAGGGTGATATCACAGTTAATTATTTCATCATTTCGATAGTCATTTTGTTCGAATTTTCAATTTTCGTTTGTCCCATATTGCCGCTACGATCAAAACAAAAGCACCCCAGGGTGAAATTTCTGGTGGCGTACGAATACCCGCCTACATGAAGACATCGGATATCGAGCTCATCGTGTGCTAAATCAGGAGACTGCATCATACCATGCAAAATTGACTACTCAAAAATTCTGACTGTAACGCTTAAGTGAATGGGAAGACCTCTGAGCTTCAATGGGAGGAGAAGCGTTACCTCTTATCCGAATAATCCTTCTGTTGGTGAATCCTGTTGATCTGTGAATTGTTATTTCAATTATACCCTTATCCGCGTAGTTTCACAGCCACACATGAATTTTGAAAACAAACTTTCCTCCGGGAAAGTCTGCAAATGTTTGTCTAGATTGCAATTTTTCACGCCAACACTGTCCTCACTTTGGGATCCATAAAAAGGTCTTTTTCTCAACAACTAGGATAAGAAAGAGGTAAAAACAGTCAAGCAAAATTCGGGTTCATATAAACGCTGCGTCATAAGAAAATCAAACCGTTCCATGAAGTTCTGCTGTTGTGCTGCGAAAAGAAACCTCTTTCTGAACTTGATTTCGGCGTCTGTTTGGCATGTATGACAGGATCCACATGACGCGACACGCATTGTTTCTGACAACAAAGCACCTCGAAAACTGAGCCAGTTTTGTTGCGAAGTGAAGTTGAGTCGTTTGAAGTAAGGTCTTTTTGGTCAGATATTTCTTGAGGTTTGTCTGAATTTCGTGTTTTGTTTTAAATGTTTCCTCAGTCTTTGTAGGTTTTTCCCATTAAAAAGCATAGTTTGCAGACATGCCTCCCTCTTGAAGTCTCGATCTTCCAGAGAGAGGCATGCAACCTGCACCACCGATAAACGCCGACAATAAAAGAGTTCAATACCACGAATATGGGTGGATGTACCTGATTTCGCAGAATAGGCAAAAGCAGCTCTTAAAATTAAAGCAGCAGAGAAAGTTCTTTTTTATTCAAAGACTAGATCTCAGTGTTGGTATGCAAAGTTGCGCTTGCCTTACCCCACCTTTACTTTACGTACTCACAAAATTTTCTGATGGAGCCTTCTCCGCATACATTATAAGAGGGAAGTTCTTGCAAAATTCATCGGTGGATGAATAATATACTATGAAGTGTGTGTGTGACGGTTTTCTTCCAGAGAACAATGCATTTTGATGTGCATAGAACTTGCAATCAATCATCATGAAGGTTGTTTGTTGGTCGAGGGCGCCTTCTATGCAAAAACGAATGACCCGTCTACAGAATTAGCGATAAAATAAGAGGGGACGCCGACAAGGACATGATGTTTGCTGTAGCATTGTCTTGAGCACAAGAGGACATGCTCGACGATTATTTAGAAAAATATTATACGTACTGCTACTATTTTGACATGCATCAATTTTTTTTGTAAACAACTGCTTTCTAGACAATGCAATCGAAAAGAATAATACTGGAGATCCAACGGGCAACACCATCTTTCGCAGCCTTTTCTGTACTGTTGAAACAGTTCACCAGAAACAGAAGACAGTTTTGTGTTTTATAAATGCGTCCTCACAATGCGCTGAAAACCGTTTTGAAAAATCGCGGTCCGTTTTGAGAGTCCCTCCTCCTGGGTTACTTTTCTGGTTGGCAACGAACCCATTTCAAAAAAAATCGGTGATAACCCAGTAATAAATCAGGTCAATCGACGATATTCTCGTCCCGCGTGTTGGAGTGTCCTCCATTCTATACACCATTCCCATTTAGCTGATCCGCAAGAATGGTCCTGAGAAAGACTAGTATCGAAACAGTGGGCTGAAAAGGCAATAAAAAGAGGTCACAGGTAACATTCGCATAAATCGATACCTCATGCCAATGCTTCACATGATTATATTACAAAGAAGACTGAGCTGTTTTCCGTTGTTCTCAATGGCTTTTTTCCAGGAAATAATACATCCAAACGGAACTTATTCCAAGCAAACAGTTAGGAGAGCCCGCGAAGCGGCATTCGAACATGAAGAAACTATTGGAGTAGCAAAAGTATTTAGGAGAGTGAAAGCGATGTTGCCATCTGTCAACTTTGAGATCAGCGAGCCATGGGCGGTAAGAGCGCATTTCAAAAATGACCTAACTGTTTTTGAAGAGCAATCAGCCAAAAGAACAATCACAGATACAGTGGGACACCAATACTATTACAAGCTTGAGCTTTGATAAGCGAAACTCGCCGTAACGTACTCCAGTTGATCAGCATATTCGTCTAAATTTCTCGACAAACGATCCATGATCTTAGTTTATTAGTACTTGCACACAATGTGGAACGGCTTCAATTTGTCGTCAAATTCCTTCTGAGATCTACTGTAGTTCAATTCCATCTGCTAAAAGAGGGCAAATGTTGTGGAAAAGCGTACTCATTGCATTGTAATGAAGAACAAGAGATTGGGCGGAAGCGTGAAAGTATCAAATTGACTTGAATATCACTTGGCTCGAATATTCGCGGAAGCATAAGTGATGTCCTCTCTCGATATCGATGCTGAAAACTTTGTAACTTCCCTTTCATCCGAACTCACTCAATGCCATATTTTCCACAGCCGCTCTTCCTCATGACGTTTTGCTGAGACGACCAAACGTCCATTTTTGGAGGGTAAGATTTGTAAGACATCCGGTTGAGTTGGACTTTCCTCCAACTTGAATTTTGTTGTGCCAGCCTATGCCATTTTTCGATAGCTCGGAAGACTCCAAGCATGGCAGTTTTTGAGCACTGCCTACGCAAACCCACGTTGCTGGTTAGAAATGACGAATGCAGAAGCAACTGGAGCTGCAATTAATTTTCCTGGCCCTAAAGCCAGGCCTACTTGCCACTCCATGAGCCATCGATCAATGATCCCTACACAGAACATTGACGCGAACACCAAATATAAACAGATTTTGGCGATAACTAAAATTTGAAAAAAACCGGGCATTATGTATGATTCGTCTTAACAAGACAAGCATCACAGAGAGAGAGCAGAAGAAAAGCACGGGATATTCAGGCAACCCTCGTAGGGTGCTCCAGCACTAGCTAAATGTGTGAGAAATCGGGCAGAGCAGGAGTGGCATCATCCATGGGTGATATCTGGTCCAGTGAAGGATTGTGTGGACGACCAACATGCCGTGTACTCCGCTGGCGTTCGTAAGCTTACGATGTTTGAGGATGGAAGCATTCAGTAGAGGGGTTTTCTGGCTTATAGATTGGATTTGTTGCTACTCTTATTCTATATCAATATCGTTTCATGTCGAACGAAGGATGATCAGCTGGCTCCCAAATATTTGATCCGGATATTAGTGAGTGGATTTGGCATTGAAAGCGAAAACCACAATGCCACTTTGAAGAATCGACAATGAAATTCTAAACAGTGGCATTCTGGCAGGGGAAGCCGAGACTCGTTCGAAGGAACCTATCTGAAGCAAACGGAGACAAGCGGACATGTCGTATAAGATTCCTTGCGCATTTCGTTACCCACTGGCACTGCATACTAGTTTATATTGGAAGTTGCCGTTGTTTTATTCAATCCACGTACAATATCCGATAATATATAAAGCCCATTCAATTCGTTGTCATTATATCCCACCCTGTGCGTGCTGTAAACGCTATCAATTTAGATTCTCTCATATAGACCTGGAGGACACTACGCGCTCCATTATGATTACCTCGACTACTCCTCGCCCGAAGAATGGGACTCATGGAGACGAGACTATGGTGATCGATTCGCAACTTTTCTCCTTATGCTCCAGCCAGCTACAAAAGGAGGAGGTTAGCTAGTGTGCTGTATAAAGAATAAAAGTATGCCGAACTATAAATTCGTGCTGAAGCCCACACGTGCTTTATGTTTGTATACCTGCAACTACGTACCTATTTATATTATACTTCCTTTTATATAACCACCCTTACCAGCTGCCTTCTGCCATGATGGACAACATTAGTTCGTGAACCATGTGTACCAGCTGGGTCAAAGTTGTGTTGCTTTGGCATGGATCATGTTGCATAAAACATGCATTGACTCAGCAAAGCACATCTTGCGGTGGGCAGAGGGCTGACCAGAGTGGGCAAATGCCAAAAAATTTCACGATTCACTGTGAAACTCTCAGTCATACGATTGCCTAGAAAGAATTGAATTCTTTGGAGGATGAGCAGCCTTAAAGAGTCTTACGTGCAAAAATTGAGCAGGATCCAGATTGTAGCTCGAAGTGGACGATGCCTCCTATAACAGAAAACGAGCCTGCATCGAAGGGCGCTGAGCTGAATTTAGGCGTTCTTGAAACGCCTCGCCTTTCTCTGCCAATCTCATAACTTACTCCTACAATTGCCCAATTGTCACCGCTTCTGTATGGTGATGCTCGTACATGTTCGTCCTCTTTTACCATGTCACCGCCAATTTCTTGCTGCTGTCCTCCATCATCAGTAGATCCAAACAGGTTGCTGTGAGTAATAATAGATGTACTATTATTAATTTACAGGAACTGTTTTTCCGTCACTAGGTACAACGGTTATGCCTTCATCAGGAGATGCACTTTTGTGGACTAACATGAACGCCAATGAAGAAGTGGTAAGAGTAAGAAGGTTTTCGTACATTTACGTTTTTACAAGACGCACAATTCTCAAACCTCAAAAGTTAATAGAACCTTCAAAGCTTAAAAGTTTAACTTCAAAGCAACGAATGGTGTGCTGAAGCAAAGCGCGTGGTGGAGGGTTATTTTTCGATCTTGGAACGATGATTCTAGGCTTTCACTTCTACCAGATATCCATGAAGCAAATCGAATTTTGCCTTCCACAATCTGCGCCTTTCAACACGATTATTATCATAAGCGAGGGCTTATTCGGTAAGACGCAAGTCCTAATGCTTGTGCTTGTTCCTTTTTTTTCTAATGGAGCTGATGTACTCTACCACATCACAAGTCTTTACCTCCGCAGGTCTGCAAACAACCATGATGTCTGTTTGTAAACAAACCGAAATTTCGTTCTTGTTGGCACATCTAAAAATACGATGCCGTACTCGCACAAGTATCGTAGTATGGTGCATTCGTCACTGCGTTAGCGGTCGAAACCCTGTTAAGGGCTATAGGCTTTAATATTCGAAAAAGTGAATCGCCGCCTCTTTTAGGGGATCACAGCTTACACGTAATCGGTACCATCCCGGTGTGATAAGCATTGCTCCCCGAGAATGCCTAATGATCAAAACCTTTCAGAATCTTGACAGTCTTCACGGCGGTTGCGCTGTCTGGGAAGGAGAGAAAATAGCAGCGGTGTTGTGGATTCGTGCTAATGGACAGGACCTTCTCAGATCTTCATATCGGAATGGCAGACTAGACATTGGGAAATTGATTCGTCCGCGTGTGGAGTACTTTGGGATGACCCGAGCCAACACATAGCATGACCGTGATAAACACTTGTACTTCCAATTTGTCTCGAATTTAAAAAAAATGTTTCGATGTATTTTGACAATTACCATTAGTTGGTACAACAAGAAGCTGTGGCCAGAGAATTAGCTATTATTCTTTCTTCTGGATGCTCATGGAAGCTTCACTGATTCCCTGCCTACGTAGGGAGCGCGATTTGAGTTTTGTCTGTAAGCACAGCACCTTTCTAGCTCTTCAAGTAGCAAATACAAGCCATAGCCTCTTACTTTGCATAGGGCATCCTTACTAATGCTTCGAAGAATAACCTTTCAGGAGAGATATTGTGATGCAATATTTTTTCTGAGAGCAAGTTTGCAAACGCTCAATTATTGGAAGCAAAACAAAGGTTTCATTGGTTTACGAACATCAGAGAGACCGTAATCCTACCTATGAAGAAAGATGATAAGACGAGGAACAAGAATTGAAAACCAAAACTTGATCATCAGCATAAATCATCAATACGTATGAATACGACGCGTACCGAAAATGAACCGCGTGAAGTCTTGCACACGTCGATTGTTCTTTTTCTGAAGGATAAGTGAGTGCCTTGTATCAATGTCCACAGACAAATTTCCATATAAATCAATTGTACTCATTAACAAATTGTATTCATTAACACGTTATGCCCCATGACATTACAAAAAAGCAGCAGTACAATTACTTTTACAATACATTGAGAGCAGCGATCAAACAAATAACTGTGGAAAGCGAGGGAAGGTAAGACCTAGGGAAACGAGTTTCCCCAATTTGAATAATAAGCGGCCTAGTCAAATTCATATCAATACTCTTTCGGGAAAGCACATTTATCAATCACTGCTGCACAACGATTCTATGGGTTTCTGGATAAATAAAGAGGACATAGTCTTTCTCTTTCTGGCAAGAAGATCTAATCGATTTTTTATCACTGCCTTGTTGCAGAATTCATCTGTCCGTCATGTTCGATTCTGCCCAACGTAAAACGTTCTATTTTATTATTTGCTTTTGGCTTTCGCCCGTCCTTTTCCAATACTTTCGAAGAGAGAGCTCATGCCGTTAAGCGAGAAAGCGCCGTATACCATTAACGATCCTTCATCGTGTTTGACAGCTTTAACATATCTCTGACTGAACCTCCTACTGTTGAATGCCTTGCACTCTTGGTATCATCAGATCCGAAGCAGTTGCTTTTGGCTGTTAGAAACCTTGCTCTAGCCGCTCAAAGGCAAACCTAAGCCACTGGCAGGGACCACGTCGTGACTGAACGTGTTGGGTCCGTACCTATGGGGGTCGTGTCGGCTTCACTGTACAAAATGTACTTCAGAATTGTTCTGTCCCGGAGTCTCATGTTGATCTTGTCAAAAAAGACCTAAGCTTTTGCACTCACACTTTTGCAATTCCGTAAAAAGTTTTAGAGTCCTTTGCAATAAATATTTGAAGTCTCACATTGTTTGTTGTGCAAAATGTGTTTGATGCGCTAGTCGTTACGGATCTGGAACAATCGTAACGCTCCCCACCTATCGCGAATGACATGGGGATCAGTCTGGTGTCGTAAGACATGCTCTCACGTACTTTGTCCTTTCTGGTCGCATTGTCTCTACGTCGTACTCATTCGAGCTTGCTGGAGCTATTCATTTATTTACTTATTTATACACCCAAATGAGTGCACCAATAGAGAGAACTTGGGGCACGAATAGAGCTACAGAAGAAATCATCCAAAATAAAAAAGTTCAGCCGAGCCAGCAATGGCAGTCCGCCGAATTCACAGTATGTTACGTTGGTGGGGAAGAAATAGACTCCATCTTTAAGGATTGAGCACACACGCCTCAGTGACTGAGCTGGCGGCCTTCGAGATGACGAAGCGAATAAGCCAGTAATCACAACCACAATTGGCCATGGCGCCTCATCCAAGAAGGAGTCATTGGACAGAGTCGGCACTTCGGCACACGGGTATGCCAACCTGTTGAGTTTACCTGATTCGTTGGACTGCCGCTAGATGTAACGTGCCAGAGCCCTTAGCGAGTTCAATTTGAGGATTGTCGTAAGGAGATGTTGCTATTTCGCTAGTTTTGATAAATGCATGAAATTGGTTTCAGGAAGAAGACACCACCCTTGTACCCTCTCACATAGTGCACAGGAGACTAAAATGGAGCGACTCAGAAAAAAGTGGATATGACCGCGCGCACGCGATCCTCGTAATTTTGGCTCACCCAGTACAATCAACTTCCGTGGATACTGAAGGCGGCCATCGCAAAATACTGCTGGAAAGAGGTTACCTTTTTTCACCTATAGAAGTCAAAAGTTGTGCCGAGAAAAACATGTATTTCGCCTTCCGTGCAGGGGTATATTCTTCAATTCGAAGAGCACCTCTGGAAGCACGAAACAACACTAATAGAAAGAGTTTTTTCAAAACACATAAAATTACAATATGTCAGTTTAGCCTTTCGCGTGCATCAAACGGGACTGTAATGGTTTAAAACAGGGCCAACGATATTGTTAGAGGTTCGTGGCAAACCTCGCCCACCTCGGTACCACTCACTGGAAGCGATTGAGCTTCCATTGTCAGATTCTATCCACTTTTTCCCGGTTCCCAGGATTTCTTGAAAACGAATTATAAAGTTTCGTAGGTAACTACGCCCCATCACCAACACTCACACACTTCCTTCTCTGAACTTCTCCACTTTTTGCCCAATCTCCGGACTTCTGAGAACCAAATTATAAGCCCGGTGGCATGCTCTGCCCCTTTGACGCACGCACTTCAATTATCAACGTTAATCCTTCTTCCCTTCTCTGAGTACATCTACTTTTTTTTACTCTCCCGGACTATTTGGAACAAAATTATGAATTTTTGGGGCATTTCCGCCCACTTTTGCGCGTTTCCCTCCCGCCTTTAGCTCGAACTCACCTTCCTCGTAACCTTATTCCGCCTTTTACCCAGTCTCCTCGACTTCTTGGAACCGAGTTATAAAAATAGTAGCAGACCCTGCCCACTTGTGTGCGCGTTGTGCCCATCATCAACACTTAACGTTCCCTCCTTCTTTGACCTCTTTCCCGCTCTCTGAGACTTCAACAAAATTATGAGCACTCATAGGAATCTCTGTTAGCTTCAGTACACGATCTGCCCATTGTGCACGGGCCTTGGCCTAACGTCATATGTTCTTTGAACACCTTGAGCACTGCTTCCCTACTCCGATCTTTTTTCTGCTCTAACGGGTTTCTCATAACCGAGTAATGATTTCTTCATAAACCACTGCTGCTTCTTTGGAAAACGTTCAGCCCACGGAAGGTGGTCTCCCTAATTCTAACTCACGAAAGTGCAACTTTACCCCCCTCGAGGCTGTTTTGTAATCAAACTTCGTGGTCGTCAGTACCGCTCATTTCGATGCATGCCGCGCCCACAGGCGTGGGCCGGCTCCGCCTGGCTAGTGTCGTATATACTTTTCGAGATATGTTACATCCATTCCTCATTTGACCCGGACCCCCTAGGTTGTTCACCTATTACGGAATTTCGTAACAGATGGACAGACATACATAGAGACAGACACACTTAGCGTATATATTAGGTTGTCCCAGAAGCTCGTGCGTATTCTTTGAGTCTTTCCTAAACTTACTTTATTCTAAGCACAAGCACTGTCTATCATCAATACATGCACCGTCACTATTGGTGAATCGTTGCCAACAAGCAACAGAAGAGTGACCGTTCAACTCCCAAAGACCGGCGGTTACGATCTGAAAAACCAATGAGGTCGATTCCGAGGTGCTTGAGGATCCTGTTTTTGGCAGATATCTTTCGGAAACGGATGACCTCCTCTTCCGGCTGAATATGATATGACTTCAGCTAAGCATCAAATTCCAGGGAGGTTATTTTTGAAAAGCGTGGTCTCGGTTGTCGTGGAACGGACATACTTTTTTTGAGTTTTAAGGATAGTTGTTAGAGGTTCGCCGTGAGCCTCTGCCGTTGATCACAGTAGATTTTACTGACTTCATAGTTGCGACGGAGAGGTTATTAACTCGAGAACGCCCCAAAAGAGAGGGAGCAAGGCCTTGTGGTGAACTTGTTCACATCTCAACCGCTTCTATTTGATGTAGCCCCTGGCAGTTCTGTGTTTGGTTGTCATGAAACCTGTACTTCTCCGCTGCAGTAACGGCTTTGTTCAACTTGTGCGTACGGGTGGAGTTTTACAGTCAAAACTCGTGTCGCATTCTTATCACCTATGGTCAATGGTCTTTGGAGTAGAGATAACTTCTATGAACTGTGCATTCGAAATGCCAGCGTGGAGTGGCCACACAGCACGTTGCTTGGTGGCATTGGCTTTCACGAGAGAGCGCAGCCTGTAAAGATCGACACCGATAGCTTTCACGAAAGATGGGTTATCTCCTGGCTGTAGTCTCCTGAGCAAGGAAGACCCATCCACTCTGACACCTCATAGCTGGCAACGACAAGGAGATATATCGCAAAGTAAATTTTACTTTCAAAGTCAATCGATTTGTGCTTCAGTAGGGCTTTTTCAGCGAAAGCGTGAAAAACATTGCTATTTTCCTTTCTCACTTTTACCTCGAAGAAGGCGACAGGACGGGCGTTATTCATCTGTATTATCTACAAATTATTTCCCTTCACAGCTTACGTAAACATAATTAGAAGTTCCTAAGGGAGCTTGTGGCATGAAATCCAAAAAAATATGCACGAACTCTTGAAACAACCTAACATCAGGGATTGTTTATGTTAGGCCCGCTTTAGATCAGTTGTCTGATGTTGGTATTATGAAATTTAGTATTTGAACAGTTGACACAACTTAAGACGCTCTTCTGCTGCCCAGACCTAGCGGAGATGTAAAGAAAAAACAATAATGTATAGTTTTTAGTTTAGATTTAATTCGTCTTTTTCGTAGTTAATTTCATTTTGACGCGGACTTTTCCCTTGTGCACTGTAGTATTCGAGGCCGTGACATTATGTGAGGATTGATTACAGCCCTTTCGGGATAGGGGTCGGATATTTTCAGGAGTTTATGTATAAGGTGAGTGCACGTGCTCCGTGCATGCTGGTAGGAATTGCATGTTCGTCAGCGTGACGTACCGACATGACGTGGGTCCAATATTCATCAAACTGGTTTCACCATACCACTTTACAGCGGATCTTCAGATTCGCGTGTAAGTTTATTGTACTGTTTGCTGATTTCTTCACCAAAAGCCCTTATCCATTTTTGTGTTTTGTTAATTTTATTGTTAAGCACCAGTATTATGTCTGAGGATTCTTAATGAACCCAGAAAGCAAACTGCAAAAATCGGCAGTAGTCACTGGCTCACGCAAGGATTTTGATTTGATAAAATATTTTCCTTCTTGAAGCCAGCCCCAGGATCACATTGGTGCGACTCTGGCACACGAATGCGAATGTGTTAGTGCGAAGTCTTCCGACAGTGAAAAAAAGAAAAATAATCCGTCGGAAACGCTTAGGTTGAGGGCTTGCTCTGCTTCCTTGTTGGCTGTGCCAAGGGAATGAGAGACTAGGTGCGGAGAGGAGAGTATGAGGCGCGTGAGCGCTACAGATGGGAGAGTGCCAAACAACAGCCTGATAAGAGACAAAAACTCTGCAGCTTTAGCAGCTTATTTTGCAAGGCCCCTCCGCTCTTGTCGGTTGGTTTCCGTGCACGGGAACGTCACATTTGTGATTGTCCTCTAGGGGTCCATACTATAGACCGATGGGAAGCTTAGTTGTGCCTCTGCTCTAGTTGTGCCTTTAATGTGATATAGTTCCAGGCTGGAGACTCTTTTTTCTGAGTTATTGCATGCCCTTAACAACGCAAAGACAGTGTTATACTAGCATGCCTATGTAGCCTTTTAGACAATACTTACAGAACCTGCTCATCTTGCGCGATAGTATATAGTGAGTCGTCATGGAAAATGCAGCGTTTCTTCACAGGTTGGAGAGCTGTATTGCTATACGTAGAAAAACCACACTTAAACATGGAAAGCCCTTCTCGTTGCAAAACCACAAGTGGTATCGAACGCACATCGTCGGGAAGTTCTCTTGATCTATGAAAATATGAAGAGAAACTAGAAAGCCTGTCCTTTCCGGCCCATGTCCACTAGTGAACGCTTCGTCGATCTGTTTGCATCCCACGCAGCTCCCCTCCGTATTTGTTTATGTATAAGCCATGATTCTCTAGCTGAAGGCACATCTTTCTCTTTTGAAGAATTACTACTTTTTATCTTTCTTCAACTGTTTACTGAAGTGTGAATCCCATCAACACCTTACTTCATGTTTCTAGTTGACTTAGTGATCCTAACTGTCATGTCATTGTCTATGACATTTGCTCAAAGGATGGTAATTCAGCGAAGTCCGTCCTAGAAACAAAAAGGCTGTAAAAAAGTTGCTCACAGCGGGTAGAGGTCAGCAATTTAGCGAACTCTTGCCAGGAAAGAATCTGTGCATTGCTTGAGCGCGTGATAATTAGAGGAAGCGAAGAAAGGGTGCTAGGGTTTCAGAGGTAAGTGGTACCTGTTCGAATTTATAATCCAGCGTCCTTGGAAAAAATAGACGAAAGCCCTCTTCATCACATGATTAACTGTAAATTCTTCAATCGTTCCTGGAACTAAGGTAAGTGCGTATCGTAATGCCGACAGTTCATCGTTGCGGACTTGCATCGCAGCACAGAATTTTTTCTCGGATAAAGGGTTATACTGCTTCAAAAACTGCTGCTTTCTGCTGCACCATTACACAGCTCAAAATCAAGGCAAAATTATCGGTGTGCAATATTCGAGACGGCTTCATTAAGCTCCTGCCTTTTCCTGTGGCCGGGTTCCGTTCACGGCAAATTAAAAATTCGCGATCCATCCCGAAATATTTTTTGTTTCCTCAAGTATTGAGAAAGAGGAGAACACGTGGGCATGGTAGTGAAATTTTGCACGCGCACTCAAGTGCTAGTGAAACCTTAAGGAAATATGGGCGATAATCTTTAGAATTCGCCGACATTAAGACAACCGAATTAAATGCAGTGTAAAAGTTTTCGAATAGGGATGAGAAAATAAAATCGGCGACTGTTTTGCGCGCCTGTTGACATGTACTTGGAGTTGAAAAAGATTACAAAGTACTGAATAAATAAATTTGAAAATGTTAGCGGATTGATTTTGCTGATTATGCAGCTCAACTTTGTTTGGTTTTCCTCAGGTTCTTCTACAATGACCATATAAGTAAATAATTAAATAAATAAAAAAAGACACAAATAAATAAGAAAATGAATAATTAAGTAAATCTGTAAATGCCTCGCTGTTTCATTCATCTTAATCTGACCTAATTCTAATTTCCTCATTCCTAATTTTCCTCATTTTTGCCGCTTTTAAATCATCATAATGCTCATTTTATCTTGAGACTGTTTCTGAAGGCTCACTGTCAGAATGAATTTCTACTACACGTGGGCACATGCGAACCACGACGATCTGTACAAAGTGAGAAAGCGTCGGAATAAATGTGAATGGACGCGTCTGGATTATTGTCAGTTTGCAGATATTATGATGTACACGTTGCTACCCATTCTATTGGCACATTCAATTGGTGGAAGTGCAGATGAATCCACGACGGCTTCTAGTGGCTCTTTCGTCGGCAAAGTATACGATAATGATGAAGAAATAGATCTCTGCGAAACCCCGGGGAAACTAAACGAGTGTAAGCAAAGAGGTGTAGCTCGCTCTAAATCATGTAGAACTGAACTCTTTACAGTCCACAAACACATAGAGCAACACTAGTAAACAAGCATCCATTGTCAACCATTAAATATTTGTCGGGCTTTCTAAAATATTATTACAGCGCTTTATTGCTACACCAGCACTATCAATTATCAGAGGCTGGACCTTGAGGTACTGAGCGAAGATCCTATTCTTGTTGTATTCAGAAAATTTGCCACCAACAAGTACGTCTCAGATTTTCTCGCGGATGCAGTACAGAAGGAGTTCCACACTGCGGTAAGCATCATTCTTATCACAACTAGTTTTTCTTTTAGATTTATTTTATGCGATATGACAGCGAGCTTGGTGTTGTTTTTCGAGCTCATAGGTACCACTCAAAGTGAAGTGAGTGCTTTTTCAGCTAGGGCTACGTGGTTTGGGTACTCTGAAGAGATAAGAATCTATGCGCAAGCATTCGAAAACGAGACATCTGTTAGTTCACCGCGAACGAATTCATGCATAAATATTGTCTTTTCTTCGGACCTACTTTTGAAGTGTATAAGCAATATACTCTGACCGAGAAACTTTTCTACAGAAAAACTGTTGAAACCTTTTCTCAAGAATACGACCCAACTTGAAAACTACATTCTGTTTCCAATCGAACCCATTCCACAAAACTCACCATTTTTCCTTCAAGCGGTTCTCCGATCTCCGTAATTGGTCATGGGATGGTGCAGTGTCTGAGACATGTAGTATGGAGTTGCGCCATTCCAACACGCTTAAAAGTTGCGATGTTATCAACAATCTACATGGCTAAAAAATGAAGAAGTTAGTTAGTAGGTAGTAGTAGTTAGTAGTAGAATAGTTTATGAGGCATCGACCCAACCTAATCTTCTCCAAGGGTTTTGGGGTCTCGATGAATAGCAAAACCGTCAAATCTTAATTTTTCGGTTGATCGTGTTACTGCTACACTTGAATTTTTCTCCACCATCTTTAGCGAAGCACTACAACAAACCTAACAGTGAGAGCCCCGTCTTTAAAATGGCAGTTTCCTGAACGGGACTTCTAGTACCATCACTCCCATTGACTCGCATATATCGTACCCTCCATCTATAACTCGTCAATATTCCTGACCGTTTTCTGGACGGTGTTCTCTTTTTACTTATCGGAAAAATGAACTTTCGCCCTTCCGCCTAAATGTCATAAATTTTGACGGTCATACGATGCTTACAGCTTGAATTTCGAGGGAAAATGCAGAAGGACTATCTTATAAGCACTGCTATAAAAAAACTAGACTGAGTAATACAAGTATTTATTCTGCTTGTTCCTTTTCCGCAATGTTTAAAAGCACCATAGAACACGCGAACTACTCATGCAGTGACCCCGTACAAAGGGTAGATAAGGGATTGCATACGAAAAACGAATAACAGGGTAGCAAGCGACCAAGTAAATTACTCAAACATTGCTTGGAATTAGTTGTTAGAAGAGAAATGTGCTACTTTCACGTTACTTAGTCGACTTCATCTCTTTACAGGAAGTGATGCACCCTAACGGAAGTTACTCCGATCACGTACTTAGGAAAGTTAATGGCGCGGCGATCAATCATGAAGAAACAAGTGGAGTGGCGAAAATGTTCGGAAGAGTAAAGACTATGTTACCTTCCGTTAATTTTGAGATCAGTGAGCCATGGCAGGTATGTGACCTCAAAAATTGCTGACTAATCGTTCCTAGGCAGTTCAGCTAGAGTAATATTGCAATAGAATGTACTATAAGCATGGCGGTAAAACTCTTCAAAAACGCACTTAGATGAGGATAGCTAGTAAAAAATTATCGGTCATTGTTTGTGAGCGCATGTGTTGTTTGCAGTAAAGCTGGCGATGGTTAATGTCCAGATTTTAAGAACCTGATCGATCGACCACAATTATTGGATGTCTATAGGTTCTGGAGCCTATAGACATCCAATAATTGGTTCTGAAGCCTAAGCTGTTTTTGTCCTGGACTGTTTTATTATATCTCTAACTTAATAACTCGAGAAACAATACATTTTCTGATATTCAACTCGTTGCCTACGCAAGGGAAAACAGCCATACTCTCCTGCAAAATCCCGTGAACTTCTGGTAGGAAAGCCGAAAATATTAAGGTCTTCTTAGATCCTATCGGTTGGCCAAATTTCATTTCCGAAGAATTGAGCTAGACAGAGCGCAGGTGATCATGCGTTGGCAAGAGATTGAGGCTACGAAGTATAGGCACAGAAGCATTTTGAGCTGCAAGTAAGCGAAACTTCTATGCAACAGATTGCTTTCATTGATGTTCAACGTGGGTAACTAATCTTGATCACAATAATGGAATTCCGACCAAATACGTGTTATGGCTATTAGATCTCAAATTTCACTTTGGTGGTTTCGGAATTATTTTGAACGTTGTTGTTTCAGTAAAAACATACATATTACAATGCGAATAGGTTGGCATTCACTTCTCTTACTCTTTTTCATCATCATGTTTACTTCACTGAAAAGAAAATGAGCAGTGAACTGAATGGATCTTTCCGTAAGGTCCGAAAGCCTCTGCCAAACTAAGGAATGTCTGGCAACTCGTGAGCCACGTGGTTTTTTGTTATCTTCATGTATGGCCCATAGCATGAACCTAAAGTATAATACTTGGGAGAAACTCGGGGATGTGCGAAAAGAGGAAATGTAATGGGTGTAGCATACATAGTTGCCACAATGCCCAAGATGGGGTGAAAATTGCAGCATAGTATATGTTGTCGCGCTGTCGCTAGGGTGTTGAAAGTGCAAAATCGTCGGAGCTAGACAACTGCCGTTTTTGAATTTGATAGTTTACCAAACTGCACCCACTGCCACTAGTGGTAGCCTCGTTCAGAAGTCAAGCAGCCGAGGAAAATCGGAATAAATATGGGATCAAATCGTAAGCAAAATGAGCCTATGGGGGAGGCTTTGATTTTTTATATAAGCCACAAAATACAGCCAGCAAGTAAGCCTCCTAGATTTTCGAAAAGCCGGCTTGGGTGCTTATTTGCGAGGCACGTCTCGAGCCTTCAAAATTTTTCTACAAATTTTTGTAGCAATGAAAGTGAATTGTAAAGTGCTTGGAATTATAGAGCCACAGCTTCAATCTAACCTATGTTTCATACTGCACACTCAATACATGTTAACAAATCAGGTCCTCCTATACAATAGTGGAGGATATTGCGCACTTCATTACGATTATCTCAACTACTCCTCGCCGAAAGAGTGGGACACATGGAGACGAGACTATGGAGATCGATTCGCAACTTTCCTGCTGGTGCTTCAACCAGCAATTAAAGGAGGAGGTTGGTTAAGGGAAATACTAACTTCTAATTTTTTTAACGTATAATGTCAGGTTGAGGAAAAATTTCATTTTTTCCGAATTCTCCCGGAAAAAAGATGGTTCTCGTAGTGGGGGCAGGCGGAAGGTTCCCAATTTCGGCAGCTATGTCAACTTCCTAGGAATAGCTGTAAAGCAATAGTGAATTTAGTCGCCTGAAACCATCTGTAAACTTTTCTTTTTCGTAAATCCTACAAATGCCAAATTTTGACACCCAATGCCTTGTACATTTGCGCTGTATCCAAAAAAACTCGAAATATCCTAGCTTGGTACCCATGCTCGACATCAGCGCCTTCTTTACAGAGACACTCCTTTGAAGATTCATTTTTCTTGATGCACGTACTTTGTGAGCGACGAATCGTAACCCAATTCATTGGAAGTGAGGGCCATTGCCATTACTCACGAATCGTAGCGACGCTTGGGCGCCTGTCTAAAATTTGATGAGCATGCTCAAAATGAGCGGAGTTTCTTCTACGGAGAGTGTACAGCCTACCCGGTCGTGTTTTCTGATCATCATAGCTCTGTTCCAAGAGGGAGAAAGAGGGGTAAAATAAGCATGGCAAGTACAGATAATATATTTATAACTAATGGAGAATTTGCAGGGACCGTTTTCCCCTTATTAGGTGCAACAGTCATGCCTTCATCAGGAGATGCACTGTTCTGGACAAACATGAACGCAAGGGAAGAAGTGGTAATCGCGCAAGTTTTCTTAGTTTCTGAAACTCTCTATAGAGTACAAAGCCGAACAAACATAAATGTATGCGCTTCACACCTCTGAGCTGCAATCTGTGCGCTAAATCAGAACCTCGCTTTTCTAAAAGGAAAAGTCAGATTTTGAGCCATTGTCCGTCACAGCTTTCTGGAGAAGAAGTCTATTTTTACTTTTCAGTGAGCTCTATCACTTGGCCTATCTCTTTTCGCGATCTGTTCTATTATTGCTAATGATTCCTTCGAAAGCACGTGACACATGCCACCAATGCGTTTGCTTTTGTCATTTTACATAATTAATTCACTACCCAGATGAACGACCATCCAGTTGGTCTAAATAATACACTTTCTCCTGCATACACCTTCTCTAATAATTGCGAATAACGTCTTCATGAAAGGGATTCAGTGTATCCTTAACGAAGGTGTATACAGTTTCATGCATGAAAATTACTTCCATAAAAGAAAGCTCACAAAAACCACTTTGTGACCGAGATGGTATGACAGGCAAAGCTAAAGAGGGCGCATGGAGCGGCATTGAAAGCGCCGTAAGGCGGAATAAGCAGTGTAAAAACACGAGCGAAATCGATTCAGCGTTTGTCCATAAGAATACTCAGCCTTTTTTCAAAAATTTCTATGTAAGCTCGCGACAGGAGGTAAGTTGCTAATCAGAAATTTTCAGGATCTTGATAGTCTACACGGTGGTTGCGCTGTCTGGGAAGGTGAAAAAGTGACAGCTGCGCTGTGGATCCGAGCCAATGGACAGGATCTTATCCGATCCGCACGGCAAAATGGCAGGATGGACATCAGAAAATTAGTTCACCCTCAAATTGAGTTAATTGGGAAAACATTAGCTTACAAATGATGCGGCAGTGATCAATATCTACCCTTTTAGTGCGTTTGAATATCTCAATAAAATGTTGTCAAATATTTTGGTACACATTGTTATTCACTACCACTCCCCCGCCCAGCTGCTACCGAGCTATAATTTGTGTGACGACTCCTGAACACGGCTAACGCCAGGCTCTATTCGTCTCCTCTGTAAGGTATGTAACGCTATCGGCATTCGTGAGCAAAGCACATTTTCAGCGCTCAAAAAGGATGTTGCGATGAAAACCTTGCAAAATATATGAATCATCATAAGCAATAGCTGCGCATAAACAGTTCATACAAATTGTAATTTTGATCTTTCATGGCAGTATATGTGCATGGTTACGGTGGTTCGTAACTGCATTCTACACTAACGTTATTTAAGCTTCTGTAGAACGAACGCGATATGACGTTCGGGTTCACCATCAGTCGGACCTGTGATTTCTTGACCCTAGTGCTGAGTCCTATTGGATTCTGCCGGCACTCGGTAATTGAATGAACTGTGGTTAGCATATGCGTCTGCGTCGTATGTTCCAGCTGTTGATATTTTATTCCGGGTAATGTTCTAGTTGTTGTTCTACCAACTTGTTAGGCTTTTTGGGTTCCTGTTCGAAAAAATATGCAGCAGGGAAGCTAGCTAATACGTTGCGTCGGTGTAGCATATATAAAGAAAGATGGTGTAGTTGAATATTGCGAACACCAAGGGCCGCGGTCCCGGATGCTCGACAAAAACCGACATAGAATATTCAGAGAGTCTAACTCGTGGGTGTTCTGTGTCGGCTGAGCTACCCACAATTCACTGTGCAAATCACATCGCGATCAAAAACTGTTACGATTCTGGGACTCCAATGCGCGACACTTCCCAGGAAAACTTAATTAAGCTTGACTGCCCTATTTATCATTGCGCCTTGCATAACTTTTCAACCTAGCCTCCATTTCACTTTTGATAGCAACCAGAGAACGGGGCGTGCTGTAACCGACCAAAGGTTTCAACTTTTGTGTGCATGTATTTGAGGTTTTGCCCGCATCACTTCTCTATCATGCAGTCGGTTTTGCTCATTCTGTCCAAGACAAGGAAAAGTGCTGTGATGACGTGTCGAATTTTTTGTATGTGAATTATTGTTGTCGATTCTGCTTTGAACAAAATGCGTAACCGCTTGTACTTTAGCGTTCGATTTGATTTCAATCCGGAGCATCAGCAATATGAAGTATCCAACAGTGGTTTGCATAGAGCGAAGCTGTGGTAGGAATAATATGAGTGCTATGTAGGACCAGAATCCCAGCAAATAGTACGACGACCTCCTGACAGATACACGTACCTTGCCAAACCGAATCAAAGTGTTTTTGTTGGAACCAAGCTTTGGTAAAATATCTGTCATCCTGAGCGCCGGTAGGTGATCCTTCCCATCTGGAAAACCATGCGCTACATCCTGAAATTCCCACACTCATAAAGCTTTGTAGGCGCTGGCCTTCGTAGTCGCAAGGCTCTAGATATGGTTCCTAATTTCATGTCGTTTCCCGATGTACTGTACCTCCCATCAAGGTAACTACCCACACGGTTCGTGATAAATGGTACCACACTTGTGAGATGGGAGGCGCGTAACGTGCATCGGGAAGGGCAACTTTCCACTACATAGTCTCCTCAAAAGGCCTGCCGTTTGGTCACGTCGGCAATTTTTAACGAAGCGGATCACTTTGCTGCATTTGTAAAGAGGCACAGGCAATAGATGAGTACTGCGTTTTTGGCAGAATTGGATGAAAAACTTTTTGAGACAGGAGAAAGTTCGAGAACTTTTTTTGGAGAGCTCGCGAATTTTAGAAAAGGAGTTCCCATCATTCAGTCTTCTCATACCTCCCCCTCTCCAGAAGAGGCCTCGAAAGCATCGGGTTGGTGGGGCTGTATGGTTCGCAATAATTATAAGTTTGAAATATAAGTAAATACAAGATCTAATAAAAAGTTTAAGTGTTTACTGCGAAGATCATGAAGAAAATACACTAATATTTGAATCCCGACTGGGGCACGAAAGTTCTGTCCACAACTCAGCAATGATATGTAATATTTGGACGTTTTACTTATTTATTTTTCGACTTTTTATTTATTGCCATCGAAGAATGATGATGGCGTGATCTCACGACATACTTTCTGCTTGTTCGGTCTTCATCGCATGAATGTATGGAAAGCGATTTGTTGCGAACCCCAGAATCAATCCCACTCGGAGATAGCGGAATACATTTTTGGGGAAATATCCTGTTGATTATATTTTCTATTCAGGGCTTTACAATGAATCTCGTTTGCCTTATCGCAATTCAAATTGCAATTGGGATAGATTTTGTGTTATCCTATGAAATTCACGGTTGGCGAGACGACTATCGAGAATGGTGCCTGGTCCCACAATCCCAAGACGATCCAAGTGGAATGAGTGAGTTCGCTTCATGCCCTTTTTCTTATTTTTTGTAGAATTATTTACTTGAGTATTGTACAGCGGTAATAGGGACAGAGAGATACGAGATGACGACAGTCACAATGAAGTAGAATAAAATATTAGGTTGTTACATCGTTTCCGATCATCAATTATTTTCATTATAAAAACAGTAATGAAGCACATCAACCTGAACCATCTCCTCCACCTGTGTCACAGGCTTATCACCTTTCGTTACGCGATGCATGGATGCCTACCGCGTAGAACTCTTTCTGGTTCGACTCGAAGAAGATGGACACTCAAATTTTGACGTCGTTGCGGTTATCGAATTGGTCGGCTGGTTAGCAGAGTCGCGCTGACGGGTCAGTGATAGTCGAACGACGCCAGACCTGGGCTAGATGGCGCGAGATGCAGAGCGTCCCACCCCAACCCTCGGTTTCTTGTTGAAAGATTTTCGCGACATGTGGTCTTGCATTATCGTGCCATGATTCTTCATTGGCCGAAATTACCCTTTGGCGACGCGGAGCTCGGCCCACGTGGTTGGAGTTGTTATACGCAGAGTTCTGTAAGTGTATAACCCACAATCGGCATTCCCTGGTACACCGCTGCTATACTATATCACTATATAAAAACCTGACTTTGTCTCCGTGGATGCCTGGTTTCAAAGTCACCCTCAGCTGTCCATCAGCCGCCAACCACAGTAGTCTTCGCTCGTTGTTAATGGGAAACATCTCTTTGTGAAGTGCGGTCAGCAAGAAGTGAAGTACTTTTCTCCTCTTGAAGTTATGGAGCGAAGTTCCAGCATTGGCAACCAGTACTGCTTGCTCGCGTCGCTCACAGTAGGCCAAAACCGTTTTCTATCCTGAAAGGCCTCAACAGTCGCACGTAGGAACTTTTGAATTTTTTTCTTGACACAACTGTATCTCCATGCAAGTTCTGTGCGGTTTGTCGAGGACTCAATTCGTTGGCTTTCTTTATTTCTCCGTCATCTAGAGCTAGAGGTCAAAATCCGCGATCTTCTCCCTCAGGTCCTTTACCTCAATGGAAGAGATGAAACCATAGCTGGAAGTGCATCAGAGACTAAGTGTTACTGCTCAATCTTTTGCACACAATGAGTGAGATTCGTTGGCCTATTCTTGTTGCTTGAATATATACTCTCTGACGATGATTTCTGATCGGTGACCTTCAAGCAAAAGTTTTGAATCGAAGAACATCAGCTCAGCGGCGCCTAATGTTTTGCAATGTGCGTGTTGAATCGTTCTCTCGAATGAATTGTCTCCCTTCCTAAGGGATTGTGTTTAAGCTGAGAAACAAAGGCACAAATGGAAGCGACATTTCAACTGTTCCAACCTAATAGATTTGAAGTTATATAGATTAAGCTGCACAAAGTAGTGTTGTAGAAGTAAAGTAATAATAATAATACTAATAAAACAATAATAATGTAATAAAATAATAGTAATAATAAATAACATAATAACAAAAACATTAGTAAATAATAATAATAATCATAATAATAATAAATAATAAGTAATATTAATAATAATAATAATAACAATAATAATAATAATAATAATAATAATAATAATAATAGTATAATAATAATCATATAATAATATATAGTAATATATGAAAGCGTATGTGAGTGAGAGGGCGAGGAAGAGGCCATGGCTCGCCAAGAAAGAGGAATTACAGAAGTCAAACACTGCAACCCGCTAGGAGGGACGGAGCTCCGCATACCAGCTTAGTTTGGTCCTCCAACCTTCTGAAAAATTCAATGCTCCTCTAGGGAATTAGATAGAGTGGAAAAAAAGAAAAGACCATGAAGAGTGGCATTTAAGATAATAATGTATTAATGCATAGGAGATACATAAAAACTACAAAACATTTTCAGATTTTATATAACCTGCAGATAATAAAAGTTACGCGTGTTACCTGGATTTTGAGTGGGACTGAATTTGGAGGGAAAAGAAAAGTAAATGGCAGGAATGAGGGGAAGAGAAGAGATACATA
Organism: Ostertagia ostertagi; assembly: GCA_036418205.1. Classification (NCBI taxonomy): domain Eukaryota; kingdom Metazoa; phylum Nematoda; class Chromadorea; order Rhabditida; family Trichostrongylidae; genus Ostertagia; species Ostertagia ostertagi. Next base: position 1,981 of record MU883421.1, on the reverse strand, counting down.
CACAGAGGAATAGGAAGGAACTTCATTGAAATACTGGAAAATTGAGCGGTAAGGAAGAGGGCACTGCTTGTGATGACGTGCTTTAACCTTAACGCAGATTGCTACGTTAATCACGTTCAGTTCAGTTTACTCTTACATGTAGTATGTCAATGGCTCCACACCAAACCGTAGTATTTCGTACGCGGATGAGCGCATGGTTCATTGTCAAGAAGGGCTTGTAGATATTCGTGTTTTTTAGAATGCAACCTACTTTATTCCCCACCGTCGAGCCAGTGGATTCATTTGTGTGCATCATCGAAAGGGCAGCGAATAGGTAGCTAAAAGCTTAGTCGGTGTGTTTGTAACTCTTGCTTCTAAAGGGGTTCCACCGACTTGGCCGATTTACTATTACTCCATGATTTGTGCACCATTTTTTTTGAAGATAAATCCAACTAAAATAAAATTTGCATTTTGAAAATGAAACTGAGATAGACAGCTAATAAGATGAAGAAGTTGCAGAAAGCGTTAGAAATCGAAGGACTCAGGCGATGGATGGGTCTGTTACTGGGTGTTTAAATACGAAGTAGACAAGAGAGCATAACGTAAGAGAGAGACGCAGGCTTCCTGCTACGCGGACTGTGATACAGCGGCTCGTGCGCTTTAGAGGACGAAAGGGCGCAAAGACTCCGACCCGGTCGTCCTTTATGGAATGAAGTCACAAACCTGATGACTTTCTTGTGCATTTCCGAGTCTCTGAAAATGCGCACGTATTGTAGCCATGGGGATTCTAAATTGATCTGACAGCATTCCTGCCTAATTGCTTCCACTTTCACACATAGACATGCTTCTTTTCATTTCTATCCTTGGAAGTGAACGATATTATCCAAAATTGACATATTTAGATAGAATAAGAAAAAAATTCCATAGAAATTTGTCAACCTGGAAGATATGAAAACATTGCAGTGTTCGTGTGCTTATCCTATGTATGGAACTTCGCGCATGTACATGTGGAACTGTTAAGCTTCGAACCTGTGATCATCGTCTATAGAAACTTCATACCACGTTCAAATGTGAAGGCGTTTTTGAAGGACATTGATGAGAAAAAGGTAACTTTACAAAAACTCTAGTAGACTCTTCTACTATATACATCTATAGAAACAGGAATACTGAAACGAAGCTTCAGTTATGTTACCAAAAAAAGTTTACGTGAGGCTTCTTACCTTTGAGAGAAAAAATTCTTAGTAGTGTAGTGTAGTGGCAAGTGGCACGCTTACCACGCAAGCGGTCCAGGGATAAAATCTTAGGTCGTGAGTCGCTCGGGCCAAACAAGCATTCCATCCCTCCGGGGATAATAATTAATTAATTAATTAATTGGTACAAAAAATGATTGATAAACGGCAAATGCTTATCTTTATCCTTATATGGTAGCGTAGGTTCTACTGTAACCACGTTCGTGGTGGTGCTCGCAGTGTCATATGATATCGATTTGTTTTCGCTTTCTGCGCACCCCTGACGAGGGCCACGACGAGAGCATGGTTGCCAACGGAGGCGGCAATGCGTTAGAAAATATGAAGGTACTGTGGTTCAAATGCACGAACGTGCGGCTACAAGTAAGGCCTTGCTCCTCAGCAAGGAGTGAGGGCAATACGATGTTCGCCTCGCCGCGCAAGCAGCGAGAAGTGCGCCTGTGCTTCCCACAAAGCGCCGTGAGGTTCCTGGAGGGCTGCCTCGGGAGGTCGCGGAAGGAGAAGCTATACCGTTGCAGGCTTGGTCTTTATCAAAGGAACTCTCTGCACCCGGTCGAATTACGTGAGGCTTCTTTTTCCATTGCTCAACAGCGCGCTCCAGTGCAATGTGGTTGAGGCGAAACCTAGGCGACCATAGTGGTGAACTGTTCTTGTCTTACCTTTTGCACGAAGGCCGGGGAATTATGCTCTGCAAACCTCACAACACAAATGATGAAGGCTCCCAAGAAGACATGATAGTGGTTTGCGGGGATACA
>MU883420.1:0-10427 GCA_036418205.1 Ostertagia ostertagi | reverse complement strand
TGTAAGTAATGATTTCCTACCGGTATTTCAAGCCGATCCACCAGTACACCGTTCTACTCTGTTAAAACGGCTCGTACTCCAGAGATAGAGGCGATTATTCTTGTTTCAGTTGTGAAGTGCACTTATGCCACTTTAATGCGAATATACTTTTGAACTTCTGGAAAGGCTAAAAGATATGGTCAGTTTTTTCAAGATGTTTTGGTAGGGCAGAGATAGAATGTTGGCATGTAGCATCGGTATCACAAAGTCTATTTTTCTTACTAGCTCACAATCAAAGTGAAGACCGCCCAGATTAGTCAAGCCTATTTCATCGCTTGTTTGATATCAAGCACACCACAACACGAAGGTTGATCTTGTATAAGACCCCACAAGACATTAACAGGGTGGGCACCATCTTGCAGTAACCTAAGGAGATTTCAATCCAGGTTCGAGTATAAATCTGCTATCTTTTCTCGTTGCAACATGAGCTAGTTTTGAAAATAGCCCATCAATATTTCACAGTAAACCTACTTTTATAGACATGGTCCCAAAATTGGCAAATAAGTCTGAAATGATCCTGTATAATAAAACGGTCCATGTGCAACATGTTAAGTTCTCGGCGAGAGTTGGAAGGTTTGTTGGGTGGTTACTCTCTTCATTTTTATGATATTAAAATTCTTTCAGTAGTTTTCGGGGTATTCGACCAGAGTGGGTGAGCGAAAGAATATGGAAAACTCTTCGTCTCTTCAAGCGTCACTTTGAAGATGTGAGTGAATGGGACGGTTTTGTTCAACACAATGTGAAGGGTTCTTACAAGGAAGGTCTTTCAGGACTTTTTCGAAATGGTTTTCTGCATGTTGTAGGGCTCATGCGAGGAACACAGAACCATGATCCATTTTTCCTGAACGCCTCCAGGAATGTCAAAACAGTGGTGAAGAAATGGTCCAGAGTTCGATCCCCGGTGATGACTAATTTTTGCAATATAGTTTGGCGCCCCCAGATTGCCGCCAAATGGCGCCATCGTCGAGAATAGATGTCATTGTCGTGTTTTGCGGCAATTTGGAGGCGCCAACATAAATTGCAAAAATTTGTCATCACGGAGGATCGAACTTTGGACCATTTCTTCCCCGCTGTTTTGACATTCCTGGGGCGTTCAGGAAAAATGAACCATGGTTCTGTGTTCCTCACATGAGCCTCTACAACATTCAGAAACCATTTTGAAAAAACGCTCCATGTCCTGAAAGACCTCCTTGTTAGTCAAACGATGGAAAGATCACAAATTCGTAACTAAACTCCATACATGTGAAGACCGACGGAAAAACAATACCGACCTACCATATTTTCTAGCCATTGTTCAAACACACAATGAAACATGGACACATTCTAGGCTTCTCAGGCAAGAATTGCACTCATCGTCGCTAAGTGCCTCATGACGAGTGTGTTTCGATGGATTTTTCATTTCGAAATGTATTATTAAACACTATGCTGAATGTCGCGCAATTTTGTCACATTCAAAGGGCAGCCATTAATGTCGGGCAAAACCCAGATGCTAAGCTTTCTGAATGGTGCCACTCTCATGTTTAAAAGAACCTTCTTAGAAAAGCGCATGTATGTGGTAACATATCTATCGATGCTTATTTTGTTTAGGTCCGGCATCTTATTGGAAGCATCCGCTACGGATGCGGCTGCAGGTACAATTTTATGAAGAGACTACATGGAAATGGCGTGCTACTTCCAAAAATACGTAGCTCCAAGCAGTGAAAGGTCGTATAACTTCGTATAATGTAGATCACAACTGCAGTTGACTCGTGCCGTTTCGAAACCTTTATTGCAGGAAAAAGAAGGAAAGCAATGATTGACCAGAAGCTGCCTTTTCTGATGTCACGCCCCTTGCCCGCAACGCATCATGCGAGATTCGCGATAAGAAATAATGGTAACTCAAATAACCAGGGTGATGCTCGCAGGGGAGACTAGTAATTGACGTGATTGCAAGAAGCTCTTAGATGCAAATTTGTGCCTGTCGTAATGGCTAACCGCAAATTGTAAGCGGGTGTCTGTAGTTGAAGATAGGAATTGACCCATCTAATTTGTAATTCGCGTTTCATGGCAACAAGAAATGACTGCCGGCCCAACAGTAATATCCCGCTCAGAGGAGGACTTCACAGGTAAAGCACAAGGTCAAAGACGGGGAAAACTGCAAAGTTGGAAGAGAGGCGGACCTGAGAGTGCTCGTCGTCCGCAACTTTTCAGCGATAGATTTGACGTGGGCAATCTAGCATTTCTCATTGTTGGCGCGTTTGGAGGGGTCTGCGACCATCTAATCACTCGCCGCAGGTCTATACGTGGCGAGCGACTAGATAGCAGAAAGGGAGCGTAGTTTTGAAAAGGGCATAGCGGCGATAGGTCGGCATATAAGCCGCAAAATCAAGCAGCAAGGAAGGGGTATCCGTTTCCTCAAGTTTTCGGGACTTTCCAGCATGATTTCTTCTCATACCTTGCTCCCAACTGACCACATAGATACCCTTCATTTTTGCCCCGAATGGGCTTAAAGGGTTAAGTCATATAAGTAATCATCCGACAATGAGGGGCTCAAGAGACGGAACAGGTCCAACAAGTGAAAGGATTCTGTCACATTCCAGGTGCTTCTATTTGTGTGATGAGGGCGCTATACCACTAACCAAAACAGCGCTATGCATCACATGCTTGGGTCTTCTACAGCACTAGCCACTTTTTTTGAACTTTTTCACAACACCTGTACAACATCAAGTTGCTCACAGCGTTTCGAATAATAAGAGGAGATGTTCGAGTTGTGCAGTACTGAAACGCTTCTACTTGATTCACTGCACAGGGAACTCTCACAGTACTTCCAGGATCCGTCTATACCACTTCAAGGCCTAGCCAGCCGCTGCTTCAGGAACTCGCACCAGACTGTTGACATGGCACTTCCCCTCTTCGTTCAAATATCGTTTCACAGTTTATTACCAATATTCTTTTTGACCCGACATCTTCCACTGGGAACTACTCAAAAGCCAATTTCAACTACCCACGATTTTTAAGTCGTATATTGCAAGCGGCGAACGGAAGCCATACTGCTCGATTGAAAATAAAGCGTGACGTTTTCGCTTCTCCCATGTTTTATTGTATTTCTGGGACACCTTAAATTACCAGGAGAATTGATGCCGTGAAATCTTTATAATAAACAACCTCTCTGAAAAGTTACTAGCTGGTTGAACGGGCTTTATGCCGGCTATGTGTGTCTGCCATTTTCATGCATCACTGTTCACAGAATTGAATTCTGTTGTTCACTCATGCACTCTTCGTTATCTTCGTTAACAAAGAATGAATTAAATATAAATGCAAGTATCGCTGCTAGAATACACTAGCGAATGAAAAACTTTCATCGCTGAACATCGATTGCATTTCATAACCAGGCTATGGATACGGCGGCTTGTTCACGTACAACAGGAACGTCAGTCGAAGAGGAAATATGGACACCATAAGACAAACGAGCAGCAGAATAAACGACAAATAAGTTTTGGGAATGAAGCTGCATTTTCCAAATGAGTTTGATGAAGAGACACCATTATTTAAGCTGTGATTTTTTTGTAAAGCAGGGTTCCTAAACTCTAAGTCAAAGAAAAAAACAATGGAAACCAGTGCCGAAGTCAGTTGGCCTAGCTTCTCTAACAGCCTTGGACTGTACCTGGGACAATTCTAACCGAACGCAACGATCAGAAAAGCGCATTAATCAGACAACGATGAATGAACGAGATGAGGGTGACTGTGCCAAATTTAACCATGAAGGCGGATGCGCTTAACAGCCGTTGGATTGCGCTGCCACTGATGCAAAGAAGGAGAACTGAGGGCAGCGCGTACAGTAGACTGAGCTAGATATGAATTTACCTGTTAGCTGCCGTACCGTAAGGTGAAGCAATGAGTCTGGATCCTATTTTTCTCTGATGTATTTCTCACCAGTCTGGTCCTATCGGTCGCATGAGGGTCCTTGCCAATATGCAAAGAATTTCAATCTTTTCCAAACTTTTCCGAATTTTCTCTCCCAATCGTCAGCAATTGACATGCGTTTCTTCGCTAATCTCTGCCGGTTTGCGCACCGCCTTCCAGCCCCTGAGCCGTATGAGACCGAATCGTCATATTTCAGGTCTACCTACTCCGCCCACCAATACTAGATTTTTCCTTCATCTCTAGCTTGTAGACTTTTTTTCCAATCTCCGTTCTTTTTTTGGAACCAAATTATATTATACATTTGTAGCTAACCACGTCCACTCAAAGGCCCAATGACCCGACCCGCTCCAGCCTTTGCGTGCGCGCTTTCTCTGCTCTAACCCTTTGACGACAATGCGGATTTGCACGTAGCGTGCTCGTGGGACCACGCCTCTTTTTGGCGCGCCCAACTCTCGCACAAAATGGGGCAAAATTGTCCCTAAAAGCAGTTTTTCTATCAAAATTTTGACTATGACAATAAACAAAATATGACTGCAGTCTTAAGCTTTATGATCATGTATTGTTGGAATTAGAAGTGGAAGTTTGGAAAGAAATCTCGGATTTCAAAGGGATGGTGTTTGAAAACTCTAGAAGTTCAAATGTACAGTAGAATTTTTGATATAGTTCAAACTCCTCCTTGTGTCTTAAGACTGTGAAAAGACGTAGAGGTCCTGATCTGTAATTCACCTTAAGCTTAATAATGTAAAACACTAGTTATTAAGTCGTTTGATAGGGTTTCTCATACCAAAATGATACCAGAATGATAGCCAAACTGACTCATTAGGCATTCATCCCAGAATTGTGGTGTGGATTAAGGCCTTTCTTACTAGCAGGTCCTACTCTGTTACGAGTCAATGGCGAATTTTCCAAACCCAGACCAGTACATAGCGGAGTGCCACAAGGGTGTGTCCTATCACCTGTCCTCTTTAATATCTACACTTTGAGTTACCTCGTTTGGTCAGTTCTAAAGGGGTTAAATGTGTGGCCTTTGCAGACGACTTCAAATTATACTACCCGATTTCATCCGCTCATGATAAAGAGTTGCTACAGGGAGCTATAAATGATGTCAGTAATTGGGCTATGCAATGGGAATTGCCCTTATCTAAGGAGAAGACCAAGGTGTTACGGATTGGGAAAATCCCTGTGGATTGTTCATACTCAATCGGAGGGGTTCACCTGGAGGTGGTGAAGAAATGAAAGACCTTGGTTTCCTCTTAAGAAGTGATCTCAGTTTTGAAGAACATTGCTCTATAATCGCCTCCAAAGCAACGATTGTAATGTATAATTTATTTCGATCTTTCTTGACGAAAGACCCACGTGTTCTATTGATGTACGTAATCTCAACCTCGTTCTTGAGTCACTTGCGCTTAGGAGGAAAAAATTTGACCTCTTGAATTTTTTAAGATCCTGCATTTTAAACTGGTCTCGCAAGCCCAAACACTTGTTTGCCTTGCGGGAGTCAAGGACGAGGGGTAGTTCAATGAAAGTAGTGACTCGCAGGGCTAAACGCAACGTCAGGCACCATTTCTTCGTTAACAGGACCTCTCTGGAGTTCGAGAGGCTGGTCAGAATGGGGGTATCTACCAACAAATTCAACTCATTCAAAGCCGCTTTAAACAAGCATCTTACATCATAGTCTTTGCTTCTCGTTTATACGCTGTGTTACGATGTTTGCCACTGTTCATGTTATTTCGCATAATGCTTGGTTTGTTCTTTTTTTCTGAAATGTACACAGCTGGACAAAGGAGCTGGACAAAGCAAGAGAGGAACTCAGAGAGGTCATGACAAAATTGTCGGGTAGACAGATGGAACGAAGCAGACATAGGGACCATGGAAAACGACCGAGGAACCAAAGGGAGGAGGGAGCTGAAAGGAGACCATGAGACTACTGAGACTAGACTAGTGACGACAACTTCGTCAGTGAGTATGCTTGAAGTGACCGTTTGTTAAATTTCCTGATTTGTCTGTTATTTCATTTATAATATCTTGAGTACAGGAATGCGCATATATTTTATCGATTACATGATCATATTTCTCTAAGTTCGACGCTTGAGAAAATGTAAGCGTCGGCGGAAGAGTTAGATCGTTAATAAGGAGCTTCGCATGAGAACTGTATATAAGCATGGCGATGGAACGTCGAGGGTTGTTGGCTCAGGGCGAACGCAGCTTCGATCGAGGACCGTCTTCTCCCGTAGACTGTATTCCCTCCAAGTTATCCAGCGCGTAGACAAGTTACTTCGGCAGATATCTTTTGTGAAATTCGCTGTATAACCATTTTCTGTATTGGACAGTTATCCTCAGACGATTTAGATTTGTATAGTGAGCTAATAAATATTAGTTTTTCACTCAAGTTGATTCGCTTCTCGTCCTAACCCGCGTGGCACGTATAGAAAAAGGGCGAGCAAGATCGAGTGGAAGTGAACACGGCTACGATTGTTTTTTTTTGGCAAAAAAAGAGTAGCTTAAAACCATCTCGGCCAAGACTTTGAACCACTACTGTAAGTGTGCCAATGTCCTCCGCATTACTTCGTCTTCTCTAACCCTGTCTATCTTTTATCAATTTGGAAGTGGTGTTCCTCTTTTGTATTCATTTTTCGCTTCGCTTTTCAGCACTACGATTGCTGTAAACACAGTACGTACATATTCTCAAGTCAAATGATTTTACATTCAAAAACATCACTGTGAATGAAAAGATCTCACATACACGCACACGAATGGCAAAACACAGAAACGCATAGTTGTCATCATTTCTGATCACGCCGAGTCCGCAATACGTCACAACAGTAGAGCGCGTGTTCGCGTGGCAACCGAGGTGGTTGTATTCGATGAGCGCTCGAAATGCCATACATTACGGACAGGGCTTACACAGTTCAATCTACGATGATTACACAATAAAAACCAGCATGTGTCAAAGATCAGAATCAAAGCACGCTAACAATTGTCACAATCGAATAATTTATATAAAAATTGTGATCTAGTCATGACAGTGCTCCTTTACCGAACACCAGACTTTTCCGTGCTGAAAATAGTAGGACTAGAAATCGTTTTTCTTGATGTGATTCTCATATAATCACGATGTGTTCAATATATTCATTCGGTAAAGTATGACATTTTTGGCTGAGGTAGGGCTTAAAAAGGTAGGCGAAGAGTCCACCACTAGGGAAGTCGTTCCCGTATTCGGAGAAAGTATACCGGAAAGGAAAAACTCACATCACATTTGCAACTGGTGCATTTGTCTTCGCTCCAGTGATCACCATCATGACGTCGTTTCCCATCCACATCGCAGGAATTGTGTGCTCGACGTTTACGACTACAATGATAGCGCTACTTGTGAGACCATCGTTCATGAATAGCATAGATTAAAAGCAGTTCTTCATACACATCCAGGACGCCGCGAGCCGATAGGTAAAAGTCACTTACGTGCCAAAACTATGGCAACATGTCAGAAGTTGCGCGTCGAATTCCAACTATCTTGCTGAACTGTCATCTGTTCGGCTGAAGCAAAGCTACGGACTGGCTGTGGACACGGAGCAAACGACGAGGCCATGCTTAGGGCACGAATCATACGCGGAAACTGCTTATTGCCGTGGACACAGAGCTGCTGAAATTGCCTGTGATTTTGGAACTGTCTGCCTAGTGACATTGACTTGTTTCAAATCACGTCAGGAAATCGCGCCTCTCGCGAGGGGAATACCTTTGTAGTTTGCTCACAGCATCGTTCAGCAAATTTGAAAGACAGATTTGGAATCAGCGTTTGAAAAGGCATCAGATGGCGTGATGGAGGCTCATTTCAATCGGCCACTTCGACCTATCATCTTCCCATTGTATAGCATCGTAGTGGCGTTTAAATGCGATTTGGCCTATACAATGGATTGCGGGGACCAGACTGTACAAGATCGTATTCTTGTCAAACTCCCAGAACGCCTGAAACGCAAACTAACACCTCGGAGGGATAGAAGGTTCGTTGGCCCGGACGACGTACAACCCAGGATTCGATCCCCGGACCACGCACGCGTAAGCGTACCGCTTGCCGATCACTACTGCCGCCCCTTTGCAATGAACATTTTTTGAATAACGTACCTTGATGATGTCGACGACAAACCACACGCAGTGTCACGCAAGCAATTTCATCCACATATCAATGTTGATCTCAGGATAATTTTTTTTTTTTTTTTTTTTTTTTTTTTTTTTTTTTTTTTTTTATTTTCACAACGTCCATATTGTTTTGTTGAATTACCCGGATAGAAGAAAACGTTGCGCTGAAATTGATACCAGTTAGGTTCTATGAAACCCATCCTCAGGGTGTAGCAGACTACATCGTGATCAGGATCATAAGGACACTCAAAGCAGGAAAATGGTGGTTTTATAAAGGAAGGGACGTGCATGCCGGGTTCGCGTTCATGGAGAAGGTAAGGAGTAGGGAAGAAAAACTGCGACGCTTGTTTGGAGATCAAGGTAGTTGGACGGGCAGGAATTTTGAAATAATTCAAGACTATCGTAGAATGGCTGAAAAAGTCTTTCTTTGACGGTTGATCCATACCCGTTTGACCAATTACTCGTATACGAAATCGTCCGAGTAAGGTAGGTGAGGAAGAGTAGGTAGCAACCGTCCCGTTGCCCTCAAAATTTCTACGAATTCACATTTTCCTTGGAAAAGGTCCTTGCATGTAATTTCCACCTACCTATGCTCGTTTTTGTCCCCTCCCCAGCCCTCAGTTCCCTCCCCTCCCCCCGGTTAGGATTAATCAATTGAATAGCGCTATCCAATGTGCTGATTTTTCCAAATCATTTGCGCCATTTATTGAGAAGTCACAGCAAAAAGGACGATGTGCGACGGGAAGCTTTATCACAAGTCGGCGATCGAACAAAAATTAGGGGCGGTATTCCACCTCCAAACCTCTTAATTCAAAAGTTGAAGTCCAGCGGGAGGATAGCGAGCATTTAGAACAAATTCTAATCGTAGTCGCTCCTGGATCGTCACTACTTCTCTTGTAAAAACCAATAACGCACCGCCAACCCCATAAAAAAATACCAATCTATGTGCGACCCTGCCCTGCAGATAAAAGCCATAACAGACGATTGAGCCTGAACATAATCCAAACTTTTCAATAAATGATTTGCGTTGCCGCTGACTCCTACCGCGAAATGAAAACTTCTGCGTAGCAGCCCCGCCTTCATCGCAATGGCAAACACACTTGTACTAATATCGTCCTAACCTGTACTCGTTCGATACTGTCGCCGTCGTCACAGAATATTCGTGCAAGTGAGGCCTTCTTTATCTGTTGAAGTTGTAACTTTGTGAAGATGCCTTCGTTCTCGTACCTAAATAAGCACGCATCATACCAATGACGTCATTGATACCGTGAGCAACTAAACATTCATTCCTTTTTCAAGTGTTGAGCTTGCATCTAAACTGGCTGCGACAGCTTTTAACCACTAGTGTATGTCATGGAGATGTATTTGGCACGACTGCTTGAGAGCGGAAAGTTTTTAAGGAATCCTTCGGAAAAATCGTGATTCTATCTCACCATAATTCACTGGCTTGGGACCCATCGTTCACGAAAAGAACAAAAAATGTTTGTTTTGGTAAACAATTCGGAAAACCGTATGAACTGCTACGCGTTCAAGTTTCCGCCAGACATCTGTCACAAATGCTGGCGGCGGTTCTTGAAGTGCCGTCGCTAGAAACTTTTTCTGGCCTTTCAATATTGCGTTAGCTATCACATTTCCAATCCTATTCTACGGTCGTTTTGTCTCTATTCTCCAGAATTACCAGTTACCAATTACCAATTAACCCGTTTCTTTCAATGCGTCGCCTGACGTAGTCGCCCCAAGGCGGACTTCTTTCCATGCCCCGCCTTTGGCTCCGCCCCTTACCTTCGATTGTCCATAGAGTGTAGTTTTTGTAAGTTTGTTTCTCTTCGGAAACGAATCTTTGTGCGTGAAACTTTATGTTGTCTCTAGTGATCACAACTGACATATTCGTGTTGGGAAAATGCAAGATTTTTCCGGAAAGGATTCCTTTAAGAACAAAGGAATAATTCAGTATGAAGATTGTTGAGCTAAAACGAACAGAGAATAAAGAAAAAGGCACCACTAATTCTTTTTGAGAATACTCGTATCCATGTGTGAATTTGAATGCAAAGATAAAAGCTGAAGGGCAGCCTAAAGAAAACTGCGGAAAAATTGTTAGCTATTAAAGTACCAAAATCGATCTCCATCTCTCAAACGTCTGAATTGATCGCCAATAATGCAGGCGAATGTTGGTCCCATCAAAGCATCAGGTAAACGCTGCTCCGCAATGCCGCCAACCCATAAATCGACATTGGCTATAAATGGACGATAAAATTACGAGGACCAGCAATTCACTAATCAAGCTACAGCCAAACCTGGATCTCCATACAGGCTCCTCATCTTGGCACGGACTGAGGCATCTGGAATGTCAG
>MU883419.1:0-18190 GCA_036418205.1 Ostertagia ostertagi | reverse complement strand
TTCGGTTGCTGAAGCACTATGCGGAAGGTTACTCGATTAAGGACCTTGAATTGAGTTCCCATTTAAATTTATTGAAAAAAAAACACCTAGAAAAAGACTCGAGCCACTCACTAGCACTATTCAAGCTCTTAATGCAGCCTAGATTCCAATGAACTCTTCAATACAGCCGAAGGCAGCAGGGTTTGAGTTCAGGAAAGCGTGGTGAGAATATAGAGAGAAAAGTCTCGTTTTTATTGCCCCTCCCCACCTCCCATAAGCACCGCAGTGCGCAACATCCTCTTAGGAAGGGAGTGAATAATAATAATTGATGCTATTTTCGGAGTAAATCAGATTGTTGACGAGCCCGAATGCCATGCACTCGGTTTCGACGACTTCGTAAACGATGGTCGCATGCTGTGCTCCATGCATCTTTCATGAGTCGTCCGAGGAAACAGAGATTCCTCAACGATCTCTGCCGTTTGAACGTCTGTCGACTCGACGAGCGTCAACTAAAAGCTGACGGACCTTTCCTGAGCGGCAGTGTAACCAGGTGAACTGGAACAGGCGTTCAACAATGGATGTCCCACGCACGTCCTGAAAATCGCAAAAAGTGAATTCTTGAAATAGCCTCCCTTAAGTGCGTTGACCGCCGCCAATTCAACCCTAGGGAAAAATGTCGCCTTGTAATTGTTCCAATTGGACTATGCCGAGTAGCCTCTCGTGTTTGGCACGGCAACTACGCTAATATCGTTGGAGCCCGTCCGCGGATGCAGCACGACAGCAGGCCCCGACAAGATTGGCAGTGTGGAGTGGGCGGTGACGCGTTTCTCACCTCATCCTCTAGTGCCACCCGCCCTAACCTTATTAGCTGGCTTCGGAATTGCTGGGCTCAACCTTTCTCTGTTTACTCTGTCTTTCTGAAGATTTGCATGCTCGTCAATTCAAGTGTTTGGATTTCGAATATTGTTATCGTAGAAAAATGAGTGCTCCTAAAGACATGCCTGGAATTCTCGATGAAACGTTGATATCCAAAAAAGATCAGTGGGACCTTGCCGAGGTGACATCTGTCTTTTGATCGATTTCTCGTGGACTGCTGATTGATTGATTTGACCTGGACTGACTGCTATATAAAAAATCTGTTCTCCATCTTCATTATAAATTTGACTAATCAATTCAATGTAATCAGATTTTTTGAAACCCACGTATCGTCTGACATCTCTCACACTAGTTGTTAATCGTTTTTTGACAACGCGGCATTCTTGTGAGAAATTCTCTTATTAGTTTCACAAGAATGCTGGGTTGTGAACAAAACTTTCGCCCCAGGCGGGACTAGAACCCGCACCTCTCGCTTTCCGGGCAAGTGCGCTACCAGTTACGCTACCGGGGCACCATTTCATTCCAACTCAGCTTTTCATGGTATACGTACCATAGCTTTCAGCACTCACACGTATAACGTGTTTGAGATATCGGCAATTAACCGCAAGGTTCGAGTCCCGTCTGGGGCGAAAGTTTTGTTCACAACCCAGCATTCTTGTGAAACATTCGCAAGGCGAACTGCGGCCAAAAACAGCAGTTAACAAACAAAAACAAGTCTCTTATTAGTGTTTTATACTGCTTTTCTTCTAATTTTCGGTTTGCATTGCTTTGTCGGTTGATATATTTTTCTACAATTCAGTGCTTTCAATTAACATGCCGTTAAGCATGTAATAAAGTCAATTAGAACTCGAAAACCAAAGTTTCGTAGTTATCATCCTTGATCGCCCTAAGCGCGCCAAAGGTAAAATTTGCCAAAGAAGTCCGATGAAAATCAAGACAATTTTATTCAAAAATTGGATGAGGCTCCATGACTTTTTTCTTTACCTAAAAGTCTGCCACTGCCTTATTTCATAAAGAGTTTTGATCGATATGCAGGTCAATCGGACTAACCTTCACATAGATTAGTTGTCAAAAATTTTGAAATTTTTGGCGCTTAACTTTTGGGGTTCTTTAAAGGTCAGTTTTGAATAGTTAAACAAAAAAACCTGATTTATGATTGGGTGCATTTCACAGAGAAATAAAAAGCATCCTCATGATGTATAACATCTCGAACGAGCCTACTTGAGCTTCATTACTCCATACAAGTTGATGTAAACAGCCATCTCTTTTCAGCGTATTGCTGTCCAGAACTAGAACACGAAGGTCCAACCTTATTCATAGGTAGAGGCGAGTTTTCTCTTTTGGGACACACATGGTGTGAATGATGATAACGTTCTCGGCATCTATGTACAGTTTCTTTCTCCATTCACAAGTTACATCTTATTGCCATGCATGGTTGAATTTACTATTTAATCAGTGTCAAACCTTCAGCTGTCGTGTTTGCTTAGTTGCTGCTCTGCTTTTCTCTTTTCTTTCATCTTTATACCATTTTCACATCGGCAACTACCGGAAACTCTTCTTTTGCATAAGCCTTTACGCGTTCTGCTGTACTCCTTTCCCCTTGTAAGGTCTACTCTTCGTAAAGGTGATGGGCACGCAAAATGGGGCTCCTTCATAGTGGAGTATTCTGCCCCACACGATATCGTGTTGGAATCATGGCTCAACACTGATTTGGGCCTCAGGTTTGTTGGCTATGTTGGTTCTGGCCGACAATATTTTGCGAGGGAACGGCAGGACAATGATTGATGGCCGCGAATTTGACAAAGCACCTATCCTTTCGCTATTCACACCTCCCTTTTGACATGCGTAAATGTATTTGAACACGCGCTTCAAGCAGAGGAGCTCAACAAAGAATTTCCCTGACAAAATCAATCCAGGCCATCCAACAACTCAACAAACAACTTTGTTGTCAAGTATAAGACTTCCGAATTCGGTTGGTATCACTTTGAACTCTCAAAAATCTTGTCTTCTATTGGCATTTATTGCTGTTTGACTTTTTAGCAGTCTCAAAATGAACAGGGTACCGAATTGGCAACGAAAGGCGATCGTGGTTACTCATGACATCAAGCGGGAACTGGTGTGGCAGTAGCAGTGGTCGGCAAAATCTCAGGGGGTCAGGTTGTCAACGGGATGACCAACTGTTCAGAGCCCCTTATCACTTTTAGGTTTTCCCAACATTTCCTTTGTTATCGCGGCGGTAGCTATAGGGAAATCTCGACGTTATTTTATCCAATGTCGTCCAGCACAAGTTGAAAAGTTGCGAAGGAATCCTTAGTAAAAAAAAAACTGCATAGCTCGACCTTCCATCTCACTGTCAATCCAAAATGCTGGCTGCGCCGTGAACTCGTCATCACTGGAAAACGGAATTCTTGCTTGATCCTTATTAGACGTTGTTTTGCTCAGCTTGCTCAGCTCATCGCTATTTTTGAAGTGATATTATTGTAACTTGTACGTCCAGAAAACATAAATTCTTCGACCTGTCTACTCTCTCCCAGTCCCCTAGATTTCACGCTCGGCATTTTGACTAGAAATTTGTTCTCTATGCATATGCTTTGGTTCATTGCTAGTGCATTAACAGTCAATGAGAGTTCCTTCACTTTCCCACGAGCATGTCAGTCTGCCCATCCAGTATTCATTTAAAGTGAAAATATCCTTTGTGTCTTTGCTCATAGCTTTGGGCGGCTCAATTGCGTGCCCCCGGCGTCAGTACTTTCTAGCTACGTTGTAATGGATTGTCCGGCGCTCCTCCAGACCAAAGCACTCTCATCATAGGCAGAGAAGAAAGGATGCGGAAGCACAGCAACTTGTTGTTCACTGTTGCCGTCGAAAACATCACCACATAATTGTATACCGAGCCTTTTCGAGTGATTGTTAATGCGTGGAACTAAGTGTTTTTCGGCCTCCGCCCTGGCCTTCCCTCCTGGTACGAATTACATTTTCAGAGGTGATAAGCCGGGGGAGAGATAGTTCAAGAAAATATGTAACGGTCTGTTTTACATTTGTTAAATATTCCTCGCAATCGAACCACTTCTACTCTGATAATGTTGACTCATAATAAAAACTTTTTTCGGCCCGGGCATCTTTCCTTCCCCTGCACGAATTTCCTTTTTGACTTGTCGTTTCTCTCGTTTCCAATCGACCTCACATTGCTCCAAATGAGACAGCTTAGTCTCTGGCTTAACGCGTTCTGGATTCATTGCTCATCGAGACTGTTTGGTGAAGGTGGAGTGGAGGGAAGCGGCGATATAGGCTCCCCCACCTTCTTCACGATTCAGGGCGCGGCCGAGTTGGTAGTGCCCGCGCAAAACCGGCTGTTGAGTGGTTTTCAAGCCTACCCGACAGTATGTTACCATCTCCCTTGTAATCTGGCATGATTAGTTCAGTAAGAATGGTTCTACGTTACCGTACATTACATAGTTAATAACGAGGATAAGGTCGTCCTCGACTTCTTGGCGGCGAGTTTCAAGGGAGCTTGCAGCTTCTAATATGCGACCAATACCTTTGATTTCTAGTACTTAGTGTGATATTATCTTTAGAGTTTCCGTTTAAGTGCGTTATTGGAGACAGTTACCCCACATTCTTTTGTATCATTCAAGCTCCTGAACCTAGGCGAAGAAGCCGAAACATAAGCCTTGTATAAAAATTTCAGTCTCGAAAGGCTTGAGGATCATTCCTACCCGCACAGTTCGTGGGCACTGCCAACTCGTTCCCGCGCCAAATCGTGAAGAAATTGGGGGAGCCGGCGATAGCTTATGCGCCGGCAAAGAAATCAAACCACAGTCAACCGTCTGTTGCTCATTATAGAAATTTGACTATCTCCCACAATCAGAGGAGGTCTCGATACTTCCACGATCCTCACCACCACTTTTTTCTCAAAGGAATCGCCCGACACGACAAACCCTCCCCCCTTTCCTCCTTCCTGCCCGCCACCACCCTCACCGTCATGGCTGCTTCCATAGTATTCATTTGATTCCGAGACCAGACGCACAACACAAGTTCCGCCCACTTGCCATCATAGACGACAATACGTTGAGCGCAGGGGAGGGGAGGGAGCACTTCTGATGAGCATCAAACTTTATGCCTTCTCGCGCTTCATTTGTTTTGTGACTTTACTCGTCAATGTCAAATATTACATCGAACACGCTGTATCCATCTACCGTCACCAAGATCTTCCTTCAACTTCTCCACCTTATCAACTCCCAAGATACACACCCCATTCCTAGATAAAATTCGACATACTTACCCTTCCCTCCCGGTCTTGGGAACTCGAGATTCACGGGTTTGACCCTTGATCAGCAAACACCCACAGGAGTAGCTAGACGCTGGTAGTTAAGTCCATCGAGCATTCCTATTATATCATCTTGTGACTTCTTACATATTTTTTGCCTACCACCAAAAGCGGAAATGGCGGGACGAATTACTGAACAACTCCTTTTCGGGTAAACAGCTAACGACACAATGTAAACATAAGTAAAGTCCCTCTGCGACTTCAATAGTTGCGGGAATAGGTGCAGTTCTAGCGCTTTGCCTGACTATCACTTACCTGACGTCTTATTCTAATAATGTGAACGCCAATTCTCTGGTTACGCGGAAGCTCTCTTCGGGCTCGCCTCGTCTTTACTCTTCGCCTATCTCTGCCTGTAGGACACGTGTCTCTTGGGCTCTTCTTCTCCAGTCCTGTCCGTTCCGAATATAACTTCTCTCCCTTTGTTTTCTCAGTCTTTCGAAGTATTCCTTTTCTTTTTCTTCAGCGGCGGTGCAACTTGCACTTCGCTCCCATTTTCGAGCGGATTACCTACACCTTTTGATTTTGAGAAGTGTTTTGAGGTCTTTTTGACTTTGTTTTCTCCAGTGCTTACGTCTGCATGGCAAATTTCTCTCAGTTTTATTTATCAACCTACGTGTTTATATACTTGTGTTCTTTTTGAAGTAACGATATTCAGAGAAGCCCATAAATTTTAGCTTCCATTGTCACAGCAGCCCAAATACTACTTTAATTTCAACCATCGAGTGCCTGGTTGAGGCTCTACAACTACTATTCCCTTTCACAGACACCCACACTCCAACTTATCAAGTATTGACATCGCCCCTCAACATCCGCCGTCCGCCCCGCCCGTTCGGCACCATCCAAGCTTCGGATCATTCATTGTCGATTTGCATATTGTCTTGGGAGCCCACGACAAATAAATGCTTGGACATAGTACCTCCTCACTATCAGAACAAAAGTGAGCGCATGTTGATGGTAGGGGCCGTTTCACTATCCGGGAGACCATCTGCCATATGCAGAGCTGATTGGTGCAAAGAAAGTCTTGAAACAGAAAAAAATCAATCATGGCTTCGGAATGACCTTCAGAAAAGTCACCCGCAGAGCTAACGCCTAAGTAAAGACACTAAACAAATGTGCTTGCTTGCCGTACTAATAGCGTTATTAATTCTCAATCTTTGCCGTCTTTGCAACCAACCAGTACCGTTAATTGCCAATGGAGCGAACTTATTCCATTCTTCTCGGGAATCGTTTGTATATCCAACCGTCTATGGAAATGTGAAATTGAAACATTCTCACTTATTTTTTCTCGCTGTTTGTCAATTGTTACCTTAACATCTTGTCTAGCCACCGATCCACCTATTCTCGGTGCTTCTCAAGCCGCCTTATTTGATGATTCCACGATAAGACGAAAGGTTCACTAAAGGAGAAACTATTTTATTGTTATGAAAAATCAGGCGGTCCCTCCTAAAAGTGCCGGACCCCATGGCGAATTTTCATCCATGCTGACTATAAACGGAGCAAGAAGAGTTGTCCCAATCTTTTCGCTTTCAAGGTCGTTTTTTCTGCTGCTTTTTCCTTCGTCACTGACCATCTTCTTTGACTTTTAATTTCTGAGAGCTTGCTTTTCTTCGTGAATTGCTCTCTCGAAGGGTGGTGTCTGTGCAGTCTGATTGCGATCTGCTGCGTTATAATTCAAGATGATTTCAAAGTTTCTGACAAAGTGGCCAAATAGACTCCGGTTTGATGTGGTATCCATATGATTAGTCCGACCCTCTTTGTCAATCGCAAAAACTTGTCTAGCTAATCAGCTCCTAGGACTAAGCCGGCAACAACCCAAATTCCGAATCGGGTGTGAGCATTCCAACCTGAATGCACCTATGCCATAACAAACATTAACGCTTAAAATCACAACCGCGACTCCCCAAATAGTGCATCTCGATGAAACGTTCTTGGTGAACATCACCACCACAAGTACCTCGACGTTTCGGCGGCTCGTAAAGTGCAAAATACGCTAGCCCTTATAAAGATATCCAGTTCGGCCAATAAGAGGCTTACGAACGATCTCTACCCCACCCCGCGCCGCCTGTTTTTTTCGAAGCTGGTGTGTTTTGTTATATACGTAAAGTGTTTTCCAGGCCTGTTGGGCGGTTTATTCAAAGACGCGCGAGTTAGTGGAGCCATATGGAGCAAGCAAGTTCAAAAAACTGTTCGGCGCCGCTCCTTTCTTATTTCAAGAACAAAAAGGGAGACTCTGTGAATGGCTTCATCAGCGGGTTCCTTTGATTCTTTTCTACTTCCAGCACCACATTCGCCCAGCAATTTCATTGTCCCGAACGCTGTTTGCCCAATCACTTGATTATGGTGTTGCTTCAATATAATCTACCAGCTGAGCACTTCTTTCTAACCACACGTTTGCCGTTGCAAACTGAGGACCTCTATCAACCTTGTGATCTGCACATACCATGAATTCAAGTGACCATATTCATTAGTCGACTCAACGGGACGCAGTCTTGTTAAATGGAGTCATAGGTTGTCTACGATACAATTCAGTTGGAGCGGCGCTATCACCTCCTTTTTGCACGTAACCGTAAAGCTTCGAATGCTGAACCGAATAATTACAGCTTATTAGGCAGTGAGGTCGAATGCAAAATAAAAACGTGTTTGTTATGGTTGCGCAATACTTGATGTTCTGCCATATTCATGCGAGTCCTCCAGTTGCATTAATACACGAAACTTTAGTCCATGTTTCCTGAAAGGACAGGAGGATTCACTCGTGTCAGTGCAATGCGTACGCCTTTATTCTCATTCTCTCTAGGTGGCCTGTTTTTTCTTGAAACTGGTCTGTACACTTTTACAAATCCTGTTCCCATACCCGCGCCTAGGCCATCGTCACATCTCCGCTAAAACTCCTCATGCCTCAGATTACACTAATGAACAAAGAAAGGGGAAACTGTACAATTCCAGGACACAGGGCATTCAGCCTTTCGAGACAGCCATTATAAAGTTCCAACATCTCCTCGATCTTCGGCTCCCCTGAAATTCAATGCCTATATCATTATTATATTTTGGTTGCGATTTTTTTGCCATCGACTCAACATTATCTGCTTTCTAATGCCAAATATGTCAACGTTAATAAGTCAGATGTGTGAGACCTCATTCACCGAAAAGCTTTCGTCAAAAACTTGATTAACTGTGAAAATCAGCCCCTGGTTGAATCACAAAGCACAAGAAGGTTGCCAAAGGAAACTTTTTCAGGCGTTCCAGTTCTGACGTTCGTGAACACCGACAGATTGCTAAAAAATACCTTTGAAGTTTTAATGACGTGTAGGTATTGTCAGAACTATCAAGTAGTGTGAAAGTCTTGAAATTATCAAGCCACCTCTAGTATCAAGCAGAAGAAACTGACCAAAATAAAGCTGACCCTAATGCAATGGAGATTGGGCGTTTCTTGCAAACGGAAAGCAGGAAGAGCGGCACCGGAATTGTCTGGCTGCCGCGTGCGGTCACCTGCGCGCGCGGCAGTTTTCCGATAGGCGCGCAATTTTTAAGTTCGATAGTTGGAGCAGTGAATTTCTTGAAGTCCACAATAAAACCTGGGTGTCCCCTCAGTAGGCCCACCGCGCGGCGAAGCAAGAGACGCAGATGCGGCAAAGAGACGAGTTGCAGCGCGTGCTGTGCGATATGAGACGTAGTATGGTACACTCTCTTTAACCTGACGCCTAACCGCTACAGTATGCGCTGCGACTCGTCCCTTTGCCGCGTCTGCGTCTCTTCCTTCGCCGCGCGAGCAGGGTGAATATCGCTTGAGGATTCCTCAACGGCACGTCGAGGATTCTCTGCCCGATCAGAGACGATCTCTCGCGCGGACATTCACACTCGCCATGCCGTGCCGTCTGTGCTCTCCGCGCGGATGTTCACTCTCGGCACTACTCTCGCATGGTAGAGAGCTATGGTCGAGGATTTCCTCGACCGTTATTCACCCTGCGGATGACGGCCTCTTGAGGAACACCGTAAAACACTTGATAGTCAAGCAGTGAATTTTCTTGAAGTTCACAATAAACCATGTGAGATGCAGGTATTGAATCCAACTCCTTTGCCCTCGCTCTTACATAGAAAATAGCGTGAACAAATTTGTTTCCCGAAATCCATTACTGCGATATTGAAAAAGAAAAAAGCAGAAAGAAAATTTTTTGAGGAATCTAAACCATCCGCGCACTGATTGAAGTTGAATGCTATAGAGAAGGACCTTCTTGGCATCCTTTTAACACTCAAATCGAATAACGTGCAATCAAATTCGTCCAGTGCAATTGCGACGTTGCGATCACGAGCAGTAGCGGGACCCGGACGGTTTCGTCTGAAGTTCTCGTGTTATTACGCACGGAAAGACAGTTGAGTGGCCGAAATGATTCCTTGGAACCGCGCAGCTGCTGCTCAGTAACCATGTCCAATGCACCACTTCCTTTTTCTTTTCTGCTCGATTTTTTCAGTTCTTAGTCTTGAGATCAAATCCTATTTCGTCTTTATCGTTCGTGTAATCTTAACTACAGATTATCGTTACATGTCCACTAACAATCACGCAATTGCTAAAACGTTTGCTTCTTTTCATTATCTCTTCTCAATCCTCACTTCCGGAACACTCCTCTGTTCTTGGCGGCTGTGCTCACCAGCGGTAGCTGTTCCTGGCAATTGCTATCAAGTTACATGTTTCATATACGCAAGCTCTGTATAAATTTCATTCCCAAAAACAGAGATTTACAGCCAACCTTTCCAAACTCGATGCGTTGCAAAGGGACTAGGATACACTTAGCACTTCAAACGATGCACGCTAAGCATAGGTGTACATCCATCGTAAAGGAAAGGTTCATGCCCTAGACTTGATTATATCGATGTTCTCCTTTTCCCAAGGTTGTTCACCCACCCACTGTCTCTTGTTCATAAGGCTTGTCTCCGAGTTCCTATCTGTTCCTGGGATGAGACACCCTGTGCGGACCATACAGGGGAGGGACTAAACAAAAATTCACTTCGCTCCACATGAACATCCATCAAAATTTTCGATGCACACGGATGCCGTTGCTGATGAGTGTCTTACGAACGTCTCTTAGTGTTCCCCATAGCGGAATACAGCCCTCCTTCCTGCTCCTAAAACCGTCTTCAAATAGGACTCATCTAGCCGCACGGTCAGCTCACGAGTTACCGGTAATCGCTCCGCCTGAAGCTACTAATATTTCCCCTTCAATGATTGACTAAGTGAATAGCCTTCTCAGAGACACTAGCTGACTGTGCAAGACGCTTTCAACCAGCGTTTCATGGACGTCGTAATCGTCTATGGTTCCTCGACGACCTCGTTCAGCTCGTACCGTGAACCATGTTTCCGTGGAAAAATCTTCTCATGTCGTCGGTGTAGAAAGGCTGCTATGTAACTATTTTGGTAGAATGGAATGTGCTCTTGATAGCCAGTTGGGCACATTTGGTTCAGTTTCTTAACGCATAATTAATGCCGTTTGGAATGTGGAGGGTGTGACTTTTTCTTTTGTCCCATCCTCCTGTTACATTACCCTGCTGGTTTTCGTGACACCCTACTGACTAACGCGAAACAAGTAGTTGAGCTGCGTCGCAAAAAGCTCTGGGGGCTTGCAGTGGCTCACGAGAGATGGAGCAGAATCCAAAACATAAGGCAATGCTTGCAATGCTCACTGAGAGATGGAGCAGAATCCCAATAGAACTGCTTCATGGTACATTAGGGAAAATAGTACAATACATATAATAGCTGACGAAGCCACAGTAGGTTTGACGCCATTCGCCGCTACAGTACCTCTGAATCTCAATATGTCGTCTGATGTCCTCTGAATAGAGAACATCAGACGGCATAAGAAAAGCCTCTGTGCTCGTATTGCCATGATATCGAGCCCGTTCCTCCGGCATTACATTTTTGCACTTGTTAGTGTGCGCTATCTGAGCACAATAAATGAAATGAAATGATGTTCGATCCCTTCCAAGAGCTACGCGCGTTCGCCACACCAATAGGGTGGAGGCACCCGTACCTCATTCGTTCTCCTGATTAGCTTTTCCTGGCTTTTTGTTCTCGTTCATGCACGTGTATACAGTATGTGAAGAACATCTTACGGTTAGTTATGAACACTGCGGGCTACTCACAGTACAGAGCTTTATGACCTAAATGGTGAGGAAGGGAGGGGCTCACTCTTGAATAGTGCTATCGCCAATTTGTTAAAGGCATAACTCAGGATCAGCGCTACAGATGAGAGGGCGCCAGACAACAGCCTGGTAGAAGGTAAAACATCTGCAGCTTCAGCAGCTTACTTTGCAAGGCCCAAGCGCTCTTGTCGGTTGGTTTCCGTGCACGGGAACGCCACATTTGTGATTGTCCTCTAGGGCCTATCCTACAGACCAAAGTTCACACGACCTCTGCCTGAGTTGTGCCTTTAAAGATTTTGCTCATGGGAAAATCATGATTCCATGTCAATCATAAATCACTTGCTTCAGATCCATCACTCACGATGTTCGTTTTGGCAAATAATTGAAAACCCCGAATGACTGTTACGCGATCGAATTCCCGCCGTGCATCTGTCACAAATGTTGGCGTGGGCACTTTGTTTTACGAGTGTCTTCATAGGAGTTCTTTTGGCCTTCTCCACCTACGGCAATGACATTTCTTTCCTACTGCATTCTATTCTGATCGTTTTGTCTCTATTCTCCAGAATTCGAACGCTTTAACCCGATTCTTTCATGCATTCCTGATACGTGGCCGCCCAAGGCGCACTTCTTTCCATGTGATTCCTTGTTTCCGCCCGACCTACCCTCGACCGTCCATTAATTGTGGTTCTCGGTGGTTTGTTTCTTTTCGTGCTGAATTTTCTTGCGTGAAACTTTGCACGTTGTCTCTAATAACCACTAATGTATTCGTGTTGGGAAGAGTGCAAGAATTTGCCATGAAGTTTTCTTTAATGTCTACCATCCGTCTCAAACTGCTATTGTGCTCTCATTGACGCCATCGCTAATTGGCAGCAGGCACGATTGAGGGTTATCACAAGGATATTTACTCGCAGCCGAAATATTTGCCTCAACCTGACTCAATGCAACGTTGAAAATCGTGTGTATGTACGGAAACACCCATAAGGCCAGAATCCACCGTGAAATAAAAGTGATAAGATGATGCATTGGCGTCTGCAGTCACTTGCCTCTTTGTTCTCTCAAGTCTTTCGATGTCTGCAACCTCGTTTGAACCTCGATTTCTTTTCGCTGTGAGCTCATTTGATGTACAAAGTCAAGATGAGGACCTTGTGATCCAAATTCTTTTCGTCGGTCATTATTTCACTCTAGACGTGACTTTAGCACACTTCGCGGCTTCATGCCTACAGGCCCTCACGGCCTCGGACAGTGCCATAGTGTTCAGGGTGTTCCTCGAGGAGCAACAAGAAACAACCGTGCCCTACCCTATGCTGTGTGAGCTTGAAATTATGACATCGATGCCCATTCCTGTTCAGAAGGCACCATGAACCGTGAGCAATCATACGAAACGTTGACAAATAATTCTTATCCATCCCGTGATCTGGTGAGAAATTACTCACACCCTAAATTCGAGTCACAGCATCGGAACAGCTGATTCTATCAGGTTTCCCATCACCAATTTCGCAAAGATCGCGCTGCTGAAATGTTAGATCTGCTGTAAATGTAGAAAGAGATGGAGCATGGCTGCGCTATTAATCCCTCTCTGGGAAAGCGTCAGTTACCAGGTTTTCTTAAAATTGCTACCGTTTTTGGACTCATTTCAAATGCGTATAGTATACTTCGACTCAACCAAAACATTTTGAGTCGAAATAGAAACCACTGCAATCTGCCCACTCCTTCCAATGAAGGCATAATGTGGCTCGAGGGGGGGGGGGGTATTCGCTGCCACGGCGCGTGGCATGTTTGCTTACCTCAGTGTGGAGCGGGAGATCCATGAGTCAGGAGGAGTGTAGCCAGTCTAGGGGGGAAGTGAAGGTAGTCACTTGATGTGCGTGAAAAGTTAAAATATTCGACTTTCCACCTATGTTTCATCGCTGGACGATGTCTCTTCCCCCTCCCCCAGCCCCTCGAGCCACATTAAGCACCAATGAAATATGGACTTAGACAATCCAGTCGCTTAGAATGCCACGATTCTGGAGACATTGAATTCAGTGACGTTACTACATTGAGCATTTTTCTGGTTGGAAAAGTGGCAGCTGGAAAGGGTCCAGCGAGTAGGCTGTTCGCACCTATTCCGTAGCCCTGCTGGTCTAACTTCTGACTATTTGCTAATATACTGGTGTGCAAAACTTAAGGACGGAAGTAACTTTCACATGATATCTGGTTGCTAGCTAACCTAGGTCGATCAAATTTGGCACATACATAGAAGTAAATGTTGCGGTACAGTGCAGAGAGTTACTAACAGAAAAGCAAGGGGCGATTAGAAAAGACATTTTTCTTCAAATACCCTGTCTGAAGCGGTCGATGGGTGAGGCTACTCCAACTCATGGTAGACATTCAAAAGAGAGGAGCTGGTTCTTGATGGGGTGTATGAACACTACGGACTGCAAAGCATGCTCTGCTACGTGCTCCAATACTGGCCACAAGGTTGGTTAAGAGTTCTTGTGGAGAAGCGATCCATTCCTTGAAGACCGCGATTGACAACTGCTTGTTGGCGCATGGGGATGCGCTACAATAGCTCTCCTGAATGCACGCCACACGTGCTCCATAGGATTTGACTGGGGAAGCGGGCAGGCTTCACCAATCGCCGAAAATCCTCGCTTTCCAAGAGTTTTCCACCTAGGCTGCTCGATGCTCTCGCACCTTGTCCTCCATACGATTGAAGTTGAGGTCAAAGGCACCCTTGAAAAAATGCACACATAAGTGAGGAGTACAGCGTCACAATAACGTCGATCAGAAAGCATTCCGCGATCAGGAGTTGGGAGGTTGGTACGCCCTTGCAACTTTATGCCTCCCCACACCATATCGAATGGACTATCAAAACAATCATGTTGAACGATGGTCCTGGGTGCATTACGTGATCCTATTCTCGCCACATGCGGGTAAGTCCAAAATCACTACTTACATCCAATTTGATCTTGACTGACAATGAGAAGAACACGCGATCAACCAAATCGGTGGTCCATCGCTAATGTCCCGGCACCTAGCAAATGTCCCGCCGATGCGTGGGTTTCAAAGGAACACCAGGTACTGTTGGTCGGGAGAGAGATCATCCCTATGCGGTCACTGCGCCACTGTTGCTGGGATTACATGCCTTACAATCCTGATAAATGTTTTTGCAACTGCAGCCTGTGACTGACGTGGGTCCATTTCTTGCCTGTTGCAAAACGTAGCAATCACCTGCTGTTGCGGTTGATCGTGATCCACCACCTACTCTTCTAGGGGCAGCAGTGGCTGCAGTCCATATTGCTCCTTATGCGCACAAAACAATGGTGTGAGCAACATCAAACTCCTGGACCACACTCGTTACAAATCTTCCTTCTTCCAGTTTCCCGGTGATTCTTCCTCGCGTGAAGTCACCCTCGTGTTGTCTCTGAGACTTGCTGTAATCAAGAACACCACTACATTCCACAGTAACTTCTCCCTGCTCAGTACACTCCCTCTTGTCCTGTCCCACCAAACCCCTCGTTCTGGGTGGCCACCCCCTTTAGGCTCCAGATTGAAGCCGGATGCAAGACATATGAGGCCCACTTCGGTGCCCATGACTGTAGGGCTTCTAGCATTATGCCTTGCACAGTTTCATCCAATTCCATCTAATTGTTAATAAGTTAGGACAATTTATCCATCTCGTCCTTAAGTTTTGCACACCAGTGTATAATATTTAAGAAACTCGTCCACGCCCATTGCAGTGTCGAGAATGCCGTATTCAAAGCATTGATCAATGGAGAACAAATGATTCAGAACATCCCGACCCTACTGATAATTAGAGCGAGATACGTTCTTCAAAACGACATGTCGAGTGGTAGCGAATTTCTTGAATTAATACGATCTAAAGCAAACGGCCGATGAACTACGGAACTCTCAGGACGACCCATTATGTATATGAGTCCTGCGAATTTCCGCTATATTTCAAGGGTCCTTTAGTTGCTACACCCCAACCGACAAAATGTGCAGTGACTCTTGGCTCAAGGTTTCCGTTACCCATCCTCATTTTCAAGCTTGGTCTGTCGAATGACAATGGTCGTCTGAGATGTATACATGACGTATAACTTAGTTTTCACTTACTCTACCCTTCATGCATATTTTTCCTCACGTGACCAGTGACTAAAATTTACTTTTGGAGAGTCCCGAGAGGTTAAGCTGAGGCGAATCTCTTTTACACGAAAGCTGTTACATAGCGATTAATGATGAGAGCCATGGGAGATGAAGCTCTAGTTGCAAACAGCTGTTGAGTCACTGGTGTCACGAAGCGACTAGGGGCGATTAGATTTATAGCTATCCGAAATTCAGTGGATTTGCCCGAGGGCTCCATTGTTCGCATCATCTTCTGTGGAAAAGGGATACGAGAGATAGAATAACGATTACAGATACGTTTCGCGAATTGGTTGTTGGAGCTATACCTCCGTGAATAAGGTAGTTGGGTTCTCATTCGCATAGGTAATGCTGCTGCCGCAACTCCAAAGCTCGTGACAAGGGTGTTCAACTGGCTGCAAGTAATTGCGCCCATGCCAAGCCCGAATACTCTGCAAGTCTGCGATCTCTCACACGGTATGCTCTCTCGCCTGCACTCTCTCTTCGAAACAGGGGGCCCTATCGTCTTACAGGTTCGGATCAAATAATAAGAAGGTCGTTAATTTTAGAGTTTGTTAACTCTCCTCCCAATTCTCATTCTCACGTGCACCAATCGCAGATATCCGACCAAGGGCTGTGCCTTTAAGTCTGAAGAGAGAAAAGGTTTTATCCCGAAAACCAACGAATTTTCAAAGCCGGTATCGATTTATTAGCACTAATGGACAGAGAGCCCAGTTCCCATTGGAAGTTCTACTGCGCTCAGATTGTCTTTTTCTTAAAATATTCTAATCCAAGAATGTGCAACAGGAACTAGCTTATATTGAGGGGCTTTCAAGGAAGGAGAAAGCAAAGTGCATATAAGTTACTATGAAGGGCCACATAAGAGGGGAAATTGTTGATGTTAGTTTTTTACCCCTTCTCGAGAGACTTCCCGAGAGGTGAGAGGTGACCTTCACCTAGAGTAAAGGACTACAGCTGTAATGGGACGAGGAAGGGTCACACATCCGATTTCTATTTTTTCAAGCACGTAATATCATTTCCATTGCAATTCATGGACTTTAAATTGATACATCTAATCTGTCACATCGACTTCCGAGAGAAAGTCCATTGAAAAGTGCTTAGGGCCTCACTAAAGTCCTTTGACCATGCCTTCAGATCTTTTCAATCTTTTCTTCCGCAGCAATCACAATTCTCATTCATATGCACTATTCATTTTACGAAATATTTTCGGAAGCAGAATATCTCCCGTCATCCCTTGAACGCCATTCTTCTAGGTGCTAAGCCTTGCTCTCGAGGCAACAATCTGGAAAAGTTCTTTTCCAGTTTCTCCAGATTGTTGAGCTTCATTACGTTCTTGTGAATTGACAACGACAAAAGCAGATGGAGCTCTGCTAGCGGTGAGTCCGTTGCACACATTAGGCGCAGGAGAACGTGCATTCCTGAACTCAGCCAATTTCTGGATTTCCCGCATGATGTGGACAAGCTTCCGAGGAGTGGATTTTTGAGTTCATGCTTCTACATTTAGCCTCAGCGGGCCATTCATTCGGCTGAAATATTCTGCATAAGCAATAGTGTTCAATAATAACGAGTGCTAGGCAATGAAGGTCTTTGCAGCCTCACCAATACTGAAAATTGCGCTTTTGAGTTCTGCATCCAAATACTGCGTCCCACGCATCCGCGCCTCCGGCGAACTGTATGTGTTATTTACGCAGACGGTCCTCTTCTCGTCATCGCTGTCCAAGCTATCGGGGCACGCGAGAGTCCACTGACAACCAAAAGTTCATGCTCGGATCTTTTCGCATTCGCTGACGTACGCTCAGATAACATCGCGAAATGTTCTTTTAGCATATTTAACTTTTGCCGTTGCTGGTCAGCTACCCCATTGTGATGGCACCGGCCCAGTTACAGGGCATTGCACCGGGGATTCCCTTCAAGTTCCGAAAGGAACACGAATGCTGTGCAAAAGGCCAATGCAATGATTTATCTCGAGTTTTCGGATGTGAGCCACTAAGTTATTACCATGCTGTTAAAAATGGTCCACTGTACCAGATTCTGTTCACACCCCATTGATGGCCTTTCTGTGACTAGGAACAAGGGCAGTCGGATTGGGTGCTTCCAGTCGAGGCCCATTCTCAGCCATAATCGTTGCGAAGCAGTGGCGGAAGTATTTCGGAGACAACACTGAACAGTTTTTGTACTTTGTTTTATTTTTGTTCTGTAGTTTTTGTAGATTCCCATTAGGAATTCGTCACTATGCACCCTTTACTGTACCACTCGTCAAGAAACTGAGAAGGATTTCAGTCGAAATGGCTCATGACTGAGACTTTGGCTAAAAAGTTATCTCCTGAGGTGTTTTAACGGTGCCAGCACTAGCACATTGTTCTGCGCCGGCGCCCGTAGCGCAGGCTACAGGCTCACTCGCAACGAACTATGTGATATTCATGTTCTACGGGTCAAAATACCTCTGAGGACAAGTTTCCAGCGAATTTGGTGATCCGAAATGTTCTAGCGCCTTTTGGCGTCAGCACTTGTGGCGCGAGGCGTTTTTGCGCTAGACGAACACAGGGGGACAAATTTCCAGCCAGATCTACGGGCATGGACAAATGTCGATAAAAATGTGGCTCAGTTTTCGAGAGGGAAAGAAAGGGTAAATAGTGCCGAAAAAAAACATGGTAACATAACATAACACCATAACATAGTCCAAAACATATCTCGAAGACTCCCCAACATTCAGAATTCCATACTTAAAAACATTCGCAACGACCTGATACA